>AYEL01083522.1:0-25257 GCA_000484575.1 Olivierus martensii | reverse complement strand
GAAACCTATTGGAAGAACCTAACAAGAGGAAAGCAGAGGGACACTAATAACAGCGTCACACGTGTTACGGATACATCAAAACTAATCTTAACATAAAAATTCCAATAATATTCCTCAAAACCGAAAGAATCAGGAAAACTGAGATGAACATAATATTACCAACTGTCTACTATACTTCATAACTTAATAGAAAATCTCAATTGCTCAACGTATCCTACCGAAAGACCAATAAACAAAATATGCGAATTGTAAGAGAAGGGTGGGCATTATGGGTAATAGGAGGGTCTGAGAGTTGCAATAGAAGGAAAAGACAATTTAGAAACAACGAGTACCAATCATCCAATCCTGACTGCTATGGGTATAGCAGTGGAGAACGAGTGGAAAAGAAAAGTTCAAACCATAGGTAATCCCAGTTTACCCATGGGAAGAAGAAATCAATGCCGGAAATAAGTAGATAGAAACAACCCAACTCCCAAATCCAAGAAACGTGTATTTGTTTTTGTAAAAGAAGGAAGTTCTAAATGATGCAAGAAACATTTGTAAAATATACTTCAGAAATACACAAATATATACTTCAGAATTTCCAATATCCAGCAGAAAAAACATAAATTAATTAAAAAATTATATTAAAGCAGTATAAAATTGAATAAACTCAAATGTTCTAATTTAAATTGGAAATTTTTGTCAATGGTATATTTGTTGTGCACAATGCACTCTTATATCAATAACTAAGTTTAACACTTCCCCATTGGGTATGCAAACTTCATGATCCAATCCTGGTAATGGAAAAATGTTTATTTTGTAATATTTTTTATTTTTGTTGCTGATTTTAAAAAATTTTCCATTACCATCATGAACATTTTCATGAAAAACAGACTAGACATATTTATTAGTCCCCAATTGTGGATTGACTAAATATTAGAGTGGGATCAAAACAATTTGGAAATTTTGGTGAAAATCAAAAAGTTACTAGAAATAAAAATTATTGAACACATTTAATTGAGTATTTTCATGAATTTTATTTATCATCATCAAAAATATTTATAAATGCAATATAGAAAGTTCCCAACTTTATAAATAATTTGTTCCTGAAGTGAACTTATAAAATAAGAACTTGTAAACCAAGAGGCAATTTCTCATTGACATGTAATGTTAAGACTAGGGAGTTTATGCTGGTCTCAGTCTCTCCTTAGAGACGATTTTTTGTCTCTGAGGAAAGACAAGACAGTAAAGAGATTATTATGTTTAAAGCAATGTTCCATTCATTCTGTCTTAGGAAACATCATCATTTTCCCCATGATGCTTAGAATTCGCGTATACGCAACATCAATTTCATTCCAACCAATGAAATTACTCGTTATATTGCATTTCACCAGCACTGCACAAACTCAGTATTCGAAGAAAATGGTAGTAAACAGACGTGATCATGCAACAAATATAAGCTTTAATAAGTGAATTGGAAAAATAAGCTACTCTGTTTTGTAGAATATGATAGCAAATGTATCAAAGCAGTCATTGAGAGAAATGTGGAATGACTGATTGTCAGTAAATGCAGAATAAAGATTTGATATTAATATGATATTTTATTAAATTAAAAGAAATATTCACCAAAAACGAAAGACAAAAGTAGCAAATATTTGTATTTAAACCAAATAATACCAGTGTTTGTAGTCAAAAATAATGCCACTGAAGTAAGATTTTACTTTGAATACTGTCATTCTCTCAATAGTTTAGATTGTATATTACTTTTTATATTTTTAATTGATTCTATTAGTTGTTATTTATAATTATCAATATTAACAAAAACATGAATAATACATCATATCTAATTTATGCTACAGTGCCACCATCTGTTGGATTAATAATTAATTATTTAAATTTAGACTATGGAAAACTTAATAATTATTAATTTGGCATTTAATTCAAAAATAAATCTCTAGGAGAGTTTTGCCTAGTTAGGATTATTTGGATTGTGTAATCCCTATGTAAATGTTGAAGTATGATTGATTTTTAATATATAGTGGTACCTTGGTTAACAATGACGTCGGATAATGACATAATGGTTGGTTAACGATGAGTGGGTGATAAGAAACAATGTCTTGGTTAACGACATAGGCTTTGTTACGACTCCTGATTATGTGAACTTCCAACAAATACAACTCTGTAAAACAGCTCGTCATCACGTCACATGATTCGTTAGCTCAATTATAAATTGTTATACATCATATCAAAGCTTTTGTATTCATTGTGAACACAATGTTAATTTATATTGACAAGTGGCAGCAGTCAAAGTAAAGTTTTACTTAAACATAAAATATTTTAAATCACCGATAACACAATTGTTATAAATATTGATATTAAATTGGAAAAATGAGATAACAAATAAATAATATACATTTAATGCATAGAATTCTGTTTGAATTTTAGTTTATTGTTCAAAGGTGTTTAGAAAATGGGAATATGCAGTAATGTCCTAAAGAATGAATAATAGCTTAACCCGTTCAGTGCCAACCGTAATCAATTTCTGCGTGGAAGCAACATGTCAGCCGTATTTATAATTAAGCCTGATTACTATTCATAAATATAAAAAAATTCATAACTCAGTTATTTTTTGTCAAAAAATCCTGAAATTTTTTGTATTTATAGAGATTCTCTCTCTCTTTTTTACTATTTAATTATTTTACTACTTGGTGAACAAGAGATTCTCTCTCTCTTTTTTACTATTTAATTATTTTTTTAAAATTTCTTTATTTGCCGAAGTATTCATTTCCTGCTCTAATCCAGTCCGAAAACGTTATTCATGATTAAAAATCTTCGAATAACTTGCTTATAGTGCTTTTTTATGATCTTATAGACATTTAAAGCAAGAGTTTCTGTTTATTTTGTTTACTATTTAATTATTTTTTTAAAATTTCTTTATTTGCCAAAGTATTAATTTCCTATATTAGATAAAATAGACGCACAACAGTTCACTAGTTTTTAGTTTCTTAACCCATTCACTGCCAACTGTAATCAATTTCCACGTGGAAGCAACGTGCCTTTTCTGACGTCACTATCAGTTGAGGTTGAGACGGAGTATAGTCAATAGTAGTATAAATTTATTAAAATATTTTCATTATAATTAATCATTTATATTTGTTTTTTCTAACATTATCAAAATCCAAAAATACTGTGAATTATACAAAAATAAGTATGAACATTTTATTTATAAATTATTGCATTTTTATATTTTAGATAGCCATTGGTGCAATGTGTGCAATCTTAAAGCAACAAAAAGCTCTTCACAAAACCTGTGAAATGGATCCATTATCGATTGATGTTTCTGCTGTACCATTACACAGTTCACTTCCAAAAGATGTTATCTGCAATAATTTATGGTTACAATATAATAGTTTAACTTTGCCTAAAACCAAACAGAAATGGGAAAATACCACATTTATACATAAAACTTATATAGGATTTTATTCATGGCCAAAGTAATTGTGAAATTTTCCTGTTTTAAATATTATATTTTATTTAATTAAAATAATGTTTAATAATTCCAATTTTCTTCAGACCTCTAATGGTATATTCACCAGATTCTGAACAACCATGCTTGGAACGTAAAAGAGAAGATTTATCAGAGGTTAGAAGTCAGCTTTGTTTAAAAAAATTATCTTTCTTCTGTATATTTTATATATTTCTAATGAATTTTGCAGGAAGAAAAACCAATTTATGATGCTTTCACACAACAAGAATTTGTTGACAAATTAATAACTTATTTATCTCTAGAAGAATCAAAAGGCCACGATAAATTCGATAGCCAAAGATTTTACATGTTTAAGGTAAAGCAAGTATGAATTTTGAATCTAACTACGTTTTTAAGATGAAAAAATAATTAAATAGAAAACTGTTTCAATTTCAGGGACTATTTCGCAATTTTGGAGATACGTTTTTTCCCTATTTCAAAACTCATCTAGAGAAACAAGTTGTCGATTCACAAGAGAGTACACAACGCTGTGCCACCGAAATTATAGCAGGACTTTTGAAGGGTAGTAAACATTGGGATTTTGAAAAGGTGAAGTTTTGTTCTAAAGATAAAATAATAACTTATCAATATTAATTTTTTATTTTACTCCATTTCAGATGAGCAATCTTGAAAAGTCATTAACACCCATATTACGTTTAGCACTGAATAACATTACACCAGAGACAGTGACGGATTGGGGAACTTGCTTTGCTACATCATCTGTAAGTTTCGAGATTTGGTTATTGCTATTGTGATAAAAGCATATGTGGCATCTGTCAGTGGAAGTGACAGGTCTGTTAAACGATACTAAAATATTGTAGATTTGCCAGGCAAGATTTTGCATTGGCCAAATAATAATAATTTCACATAATATAGATGATATCAAGATCTTTAATGATAGTTAAAAATATTTAAAAGTTACTTTTATATTGCTTGCATTTATCTGAACTTCTCTGAATATATCAATGCAAAAACTTACCTTTAAGCAGCCCATACATATACTGTTTTAACAGCAGTTTTACCTATACATCAATGCTAACGTGGATAAACATGATAGTGCACTTAGTGCTAACGTGGATAAACATGATAGTGCACTTAGTGCTAATATGGGTAAACATGATAGTATTACTCATATTAGCACTGAGCAAAATCTGTCAGCGGTTGATTTTCTTTCATTTTAGTCATTGTGTTTAACCCAGTGGATGATAAAAATTGTGTGTATGGTAATATCCAGTTCAGTCTAGTCTTATTGATGATTAGCATGTGAATGTAGATTAGTTGTTTTTTACTATATTGCATGTTTGTTGTCTTTATAATTATGGATTTCAGCAAATCACATACAGGTAAAACTGTCCTCAAAACTGACAATGTATATATAATTAGCAAGTTTGGTTAAATACGAAGTAATAGTCATGTACAGGTAAAACTGTTTTCTAAAACTGAAAGTGTATGAGGCACTTTAGTCTTTTATCAGTATTTCTTAAATTGTATTTTGTTGTATTATTACAGGATGACCATAAAATATTTTAACTTTAATAATTTATAATTACATCCACTTCATTACAAAATTATTTATAATGCAATAAAATGAATTCTGGATTTTTAAAATACAGTTATATCTCATTATTATGGCAGTTACATTCCAGACTACTGCTGTAAAGCGAATCACAGCTGTATTTCATCTACTAATGCATATAAAAACCTAAAAATTTATTTGCATTATTATTCATTAAGTACACAAATAGCGCTACACCTAAAAAAAACTTGGCAAGATGGTTGTCCTTTAAAGCATTTGCATATCAACTTGAAGGATAGAGATTTGATGCCAGATCTCACAACTTCAATTTTTCAGAATTGCTCCAGGCCTGGTCTGTTTGTGTTAGTTTGTTTTATATACTTAGAATAAGTATAACTTAAAGCAAATAATTTTCATTTTGAGATATAAAATAAAAACATGGAATATAATTGAGAAATGTCATATTAGCAAAGTACTGTAAATGCCCATATTGAGGTTTAAGTTGATCAGGCTATCCTTCATCTTGTCTCATACAAAATCTAAAAAAGAGAGATCTATTGAGATATATTAGATTAATTATGATAAATTTCAAATCTTCAATAAGGAGGGTTAAAAATGTTTGTCAAATAATTTCTGCAGTATTGAATTAGTTTTTGAATTTACTGTTTTCAATAAGATAATGCATCATTTTCAAAAAAAATCAAATTAGTTTTTCTAATTGCAAATTACAAACAGTACATCAAGATAAAGGATGCAAAGTTTCAGAATATAAATAGGTTAATTATGGAATTTTACATCAACTCACACTGAACTCTAATATATTTCTATAGGGCAGTGGTTTTTCAACCCTTTTTTAAAACTTTGGATGAAATTTTTTTAATATCCAGCATCAAAAATAGCATTTTTAATTTTATGAAAAATTTAAAAAAAAAATAAAATTTTATTGAAAATTTATGTATTATGATATAAAAATGTTTTATTCAAAGATAATAATATACAGTGAATTCTGCTTAATTGGGTTACCAGTTAATTGGGGCAGCTGCATAATTGGGCTAAATCTCAAAAAACGGAAACCAAACTAATACATAATTTAAACGCTTAATTGGGACAATAGCAGAAAAGGAATTTTCAATTTTTGATTTTTTTGGAGGGTTTTTCAAAAGTATGGCAACACTACATACACTAATACTTGTATGCTTTCTTTAAAAAAAATCCTTATATAAAAATTATAACATTTTATTATACTGGTAATTTTTCAGGCTACAAGACAATACAGATTAACACAATGGAGCAAGTTATTTCTTTGCATCCAATACACATCGTCGACACACTAATATAAAAAATCCATTCATTAGTAAAATTATAAGTAAATATCATCGTTGATAAATAATACATAACAATACTGTATTCGGCAACACTAGTGTGATGAGAATCAGTTATCTATTGTTGTGAGTCTGGCAAGTGTGCATCTACTTAAGAATCTACCATTACTGTACCTAGCAATATTCATTTACAGTGTCAATTTTATTTAAATAAAATCGACACTGTAAATTTTTAAATCTTTGCCAATATGCCAAGAAAAGATTTTACACTTTCAAGTAAAATTGCTTTGCTGGATAAAATTAAAAGCCAGCCATTTAATACAAGCCATCATAGACTCACTGAAATAAATCAAAATCTACCATAGCACATCTTCTACAACAAGAAAACCAATTGTATGAGGAGTGGGCATTACAGAAAGAAATTTTGGGAACATACAAAAGAAAGCATGATGGAAAGGATCCAGAAGTCGAAAAAACATTAGATCGATGGTTTTCTATAGTTAGCAGGCGAAGCGTGAATATCAGTGGCCCAGTGTTGAAGACGAAGTCAGAGGAGGTCACTAAAATGCTAATAATTAAGTACCTATTTTAATAAAGCATTAATATATTGGTATCTAATTATTATTTTTTTACATACGAATTACATAGTAGTAATAAATTCTAAAATAAAATATGTTTAATTGGGCCAAAATGGCTTAGTCCCAATGTGTCCCAATTAAGTGGAATTCACTGTATATCAACAGGAATTTGAATTCATAATATTTCATTAAAAATTGTTAATTTTGGTTTTGTTGTTATTGAAAGATGATAAGAACCTAGCTATATGGGAGGTCATTGATTATGGTAGAAATGGAGCTAGGTCAAATTGCATGGGGAATATCTAGATATTAAATAAACTGATGGAAATAGTTTGCTTGATTATTTGAACTGATAGACTAAACCAGTGCTTCTAAAAGTGTGGGTCGCATAACAAAATTTGGGAGTCACAGAAATTTTAGCAAATGTTTTAATTCGTATTCCTAGTTTATATATCTCTATACCCAGGATTGCGAAAATATTTTCTCGGGTAAAAGGGGTTGCCAAGTGGAAAAGTTTGAGAAGCGCTGGACTAGACTTTTATTTTGGCGATATTTTTGTAAAATTTCTGTTTATTTTGCATAATATGATGTCATTTCCGGCAACAATTTATAAAAGAAAAAAAATTTTGATTTCCTTTATGATGAAATTGTATTTTTATAATAATTTTATTCAATTTAAATAAATTACGAAAAACAAAGAATATTTTATTCCTTTTATATTTGCTACAAATATTATCTCTTTTATTACATAATTATATAAGAAAACAATAATCTTCATCTGACAGAATAAACAAGTAATGCAATAAAACATTGATATATAAAGTTTAAACTTAAAATGGTAAATTTTACGTATTACAAGACCAGAGGTCAAATATAATTTTTGGCAACAATATAGATGTACTTATCATGTTTCCATCACCATCAAATGGTTCAGGTGGACAATTAAATATTTCAGATAAAATAAAAAATTCATAAAAATCTATAAATAATAATTAATAAAAATCAATGCATAAATTAAATAAAATCCAAAAACAGGTCCATTCCAAATGCTGCCAAAAGGAAAATATCTTTGAATATAAATAATGCAAGAAATGATTTTTTTTATTAAATTTTAACATCAGAATGTCGATGTACCAATATCAAACATGCAGTAAACCTTGAGGCATTTTGCACAGGCATAAAAACGTAAAAAAAAAAAAATTATATTACCAAATTAATTATAATGTTATTTCAAAAGTTCAGATATATTCAATATATATTAGCAAACTTGAACAGACATTCAACTTATAGTTTTTCCCAATTTATAAGAGCATCATGAGAATTTTTTCATCTAATTTCCCAAATATAAGAATATATATATGAAAAAATAAAGAAATATTTTACTGTATAGAAAATCAGTCAAAATGAAATTAAATTCTGATTGATTCTCTATACAGATATAAAAATTTATCAGATATTGATGAAATTTTGTAAAAAATGTGGCAATGAATAGAATATAATTTATCATCATAATTTTCCCATAAAATGAA
Source organism: Olivierus martensii (assembly GCA_000484575.1). Lineage (NCBI taxonomy): Eukaryota > Metazoa > Arthropoda > Arachnida > Scorpiones > Buthidae > Olivierus > Olivierus martensii. The sequence goes on along the minus strand of AYEL01083522.1, from coordinate 16,804 downwards.
TGGATTTGTAATATAACTGTAAATATTAAAAACTCTTCAAAAGCTTATAACAATAGACATTAGTTAATGCAAATTGAAATATTGCATGTTAAAAGGTAGCCTTGACACCATTTCATTTAACCCTCTAGTTTCAGCCATTTAAAACTAAAGATTTCAAACTATGAAAAACTCTCATATTTCCTGAAATAACAATATATATTCAGATTTTTATGAAGTTTAGCAGGATGATCATCGAGCCATCAAAATTAATTTCAGTGACACACAATTGTTTAGAAATGGAAGGCATTCAAACTTCTGAGATTTTCATGTAATAACTAAAGAACCATTTAATACATTATGATGATGTATGTATAGAATTCACCATTAAAGACTATTTTGATATATATTTTAAATCCTTTTCTTTAATTTTTGGAATGATTAAAGATATGTTCAGAATTAGGCAATTATTGCTGCTTTTCACTGAATTGCATTCAAAATTCTACCCATATCAAATGTTTTAAAAGTGCAGCTATTATACAATAAATAAATATTTTTAGATGGAAATCTTAAGGACAGTATTTAAAAATCCTAAAAAATAATATGCGAAATCATAAATTAGTCTTAAAAAAAGGAGAAATGAAACTTATTAATATCAACGCATATAGAGGATGGCCAAACTTCATGTCATTACGAGCAACATAGGAGAATCTCAAATACTCGAGAACTGCATTTTCTTTCTGGATCAATGAGAACAGCATCAGTTTTTTAGGTAATCTTAATAATGATTTCAAAAATTGTTTATTTCAGATGCATTTATTTCATACACACTACTTTTACAATAGATAAAAAAAAATAATATAACTGTAATTTCTTTTAACTTAAGTATTTGCTTCATATTTACTATTGACTTTCATGTATGGAGTCACATTGAAGGTACCAAAGAGCCGCACGTGCCTTGCAAGCTGCAGTTTGGCCATCCCTGGTATATAGTATCATGTTGGCCATTATTATGTTGGATTTTGTATAAAACTTATACCCTTTATCAAGTAATAATCTTTTAAAGCAGTATTTTCCAAATTGTGGGGCATGCCCCACTGGAGGGGTGCACAAGAATTAACAAAATCATTTTGAGACAAACAAAAAATAAATTCAAATTGGTGTCTAAAAAAATGAATTAGCAAAAGAGTTATAAATATAGTACATATATCCATGTACCCAGAAATTTTTTAGTATAGCTGTTTTTAAAGACAAAATATTGATCTCATTTAGTGATTGAAAAAGAATTGAGAGTAGCCATATCTTCAGTAACACCCTGATTTGAAAGAATTTGTGTTGAAGAAGCCCACCCATTGCATTAATAATTATATTAAACATGTATTCGGTTTTTCATTCTTTTTGTAAGATTTGTATAATTGTATTAAAATTTATTACACCATAATAAATATTTTATAAAGTTCTTATCCATAAAAAATATATATGATATATTTTTTATGGATAAGAACTTTATATAATTGCTTATATGCATATAAGCAATTAATCTTGTGACATCAAAATTGTAATAAAAGCTTTTTTACATAGATCATACTTAGCTTGTGAATTTTTCATCATTTATAAAGTTAAATTGAAATTCTTTATCTAAGCAATTAATCTTGTGACATCAAAATTGTAATAAAAGCTTTTTTACATAGATCATACTTTATAAATGATGAAAAATTCACAAGCTAAGTTAAATTGAAATTCTTTATTCTATAAAATACATTTCTGGAAAATATTTAAGTTAATAAAGATGAATAGCTTAAAATATTTTTGGAGACTAAGAAATACATTCTAATAAGAATACTTGTAAATTATTGATTATTTATTAAATGACTTGTTACATATAATAACATTATTATTAATATTAAATAAGTAAGGTACAGGTTGTTATACTAATAGAGGTGGCCTCAATAGTGATTTCTTAAATCAAAAGGTTATTTGCGGTGAGAGTTCATATCTGATACATGTGTTTTTTTTTGGTGACTGTTTTGTGATTTTAGCAAGTTTTACAAACAATTAGCTGAAAAATAATCATCCTATATTTTCTAAATGATTAGAACTATGATTATTGCGGTTAATGTTGCCACGAAAAATACCGCAATAATCGAATCTGCGATAATCGGGATAAATAATGCATGTAAAATGGGTGGTCACTGCCAAGTCTTTTTCAATGAGCGTGCTAATCTTCTAAGTTGATCACTCTATGTTTCTTCTTGATATCATCCTTTTTCCTTTAGCATTCACTAAAATAGGAGTAAATAAGAAGAGAAATAAATATCCAAATGTACTTCAAGTAGAGGTGGATAGTTACTGGTGAATGGTGAACAGGCACTATCGGATAAAAACAAAGCGCTACTTGGAGAGCGGCGATTCGAACTAAATGTAATTCTGGTTGCATATGTAGTGGGCTACATCTCGTAACCGCGATAATTCGAATTTGAGCACAATAATTCGAATTTTGGTATCAAATTATAAACCGCAATAATCGAGGTATTCCTGTAGTTTATCTTTACCATCATATTCTTCACATTGCCTTATTTTTGCAAAACTTTTGCATACACATGATGCAGTTGTTATATTAATTAAACTTTTTACCCTTTGTAATGTATGAGAATGTATCTAATATGAAGTAAGAAGAGATGGTCATCCTGTATATCACAAACTCTTAATTATCTGGTACTTTGTTTAAAGCATGCTTGCTTATGTCATATTTCAAAATGTAAATTGATAGTAGTTAGCAATATTGATTGATTCATTATTCTGATATGGTACTGTAATTCAGCAATGTCTTTCATTCATTTTCATAAGTTATTTGTGAATTCTGGCATTTAAAAATTCAAATTATTATAGTGAATAGAAAAGAAAGTGTTTATTTTTTTAAATTTTCTAAGAAAATAAAACATGTTTGGCTTAGAATAAATACAGACAATTTTAGCATAATACTGATATAGCTTAAATAGTTATAATCTGCATCAGCAATTTAGTATATTTCTTTAAGTAGTAATAATGCCCTGTTATTCTCAATATAGAGTAAGTAAATGATCTTTAGATGCTTCTTTTTGTGAATATTTGCATAGCCATATGCATGATCTTTATTTTATTTTTTGCATTTAATATTGATTTCATGATTTGCATTATTACATCAAAATTTTTTAATAATTCAATCCCAATGTGTGGTAGATTATTAATGGAATCAATTCTAAATTATTTTACTGTACAATTTGTCATGCTGATTAATTCTTACCTTATCTAGTGCAATAGAGATCCTAACAAAATGTATTGGATTTTTGAATTACTCATGGAAGATCGATTAAAAGGCGAAAATGGCTCTTTTCTGGAGTCAAGGTAAAATAAATTTTCTAAGACAAAACTGACTTTTTTAAATCATTATTTCATTAATTGAATATATTTTATTTTTACCAGTTGTTTGTATATTTTGCTGGGAGCCCTAGCGCAACAAGAATGGCGATGCTTTGAATTACTTCACAGACTTTTAGATTATCTTAAACCTCATCTAACCCATAGTTATCAGAATGTACGGGAGAAGATTGGCAAGTAAGTTCTTTTGCAAGGATTGCAACTTTAAAATATTTCAGTAATCAGAAATTTTGATTATTTTATTTTATTTATATTTACTATTTGCAGTTTGGTTGGAAATATTTTTATGTATGACTTAGCATTTCCAAACTCTCCTTGCTTGAAATTAGCCCCTCAGAGAGCTCCTTTCATTCAAGAAATTTTACCTCAATTATCTATATTAAATATTGAAGAAAATGAAGATTCTCCCATGAATGAAGACATTCCTCATTTTAAAGATGTTAAACCAATGGAAGAAAGTTGTACTAATCATGTTATGGAATCTGGTAACATAAAAGAAAAAAAGAAAGCTATTAATCTATTAAGAACTGGTAAATTAATTTTACGATATCTCAGTTTTTTTAATTGCAAGTAACTAACAAAAATGTTATAAATAGTTTGCCGATGGCTATTGGCAAGTTTACCTAGAACACTAAATTCTGCTCCACCAGAAATTTTCCAGCTATTGCCTATAGTACGGATTTTTTTAATATTTTATTTTTTTAATCAACATTATTTGTAGTGCTAAATATTAATTTTTACAGTTATGTCAAATGAAAAGTGATACTTCTGATGATGAATTGCAAAAAGATTGCAGTTGTACTATTGCCATATTAGGACATACTATGTTACGTCCAAACAGCCTGAAAGAAGCCATTAAAACAGCAAAACAAGTGAGAAATAACTACTACTAATTGAAAATCAATAATTGCAAATTGTTATTATTAATTATAAAATGTCATTTTAGATAACTATGAGTAATTCGTGGCATGCAAGAGCAGCAGCACTTTCATTCCTTCAATCAATGGTTTTTTCAAATCTATTTACTGTTATGAAGTATTCTGCTTGGAAAGAAGATATCAAGCAATTAGTTCTTAATCTATTACAAGATGAACAAGTAGAGGTACAGCATATTTATAACTTATTGTCTATAATTAAAAAAGTTTTAAATGTTTAATTCTTATTTTAAGGTACGAGAGGCAGCTGCTGAAACTTTGGGAGGGCTCTTACACTGTGAATTTATAAAGATCACAGACAGTTTGTTAGTAAGTGTTTAAATTAAAAAGCACTCAAATCAAATTATCATTTACATGAATTATATATCGAAATAAATTTATTTTTATTTCAATTTTATTAGATGTTTTTTAAATCCAAATGCAACAGAAAACTTAAAAAACACAAGGAAAAAATGGGAAATCCAAATTGTGGTCCTACATTTGATCCTATGGATATAATTGAACGTCATGCTGGGATTTTAGGATTGTGTGCCTGTGTGAATGCATACCCATATGACGTTCCTAAATTTTTACCAGAAGTTTTAGTTCTTTTAGCAGATCACATGAATGATCCACAACCAATCTTAGTAAGTTTGAGCCTTATAATTATACATTGTCATAGATATTTTCCTAAAACAAAAAATTTTAACTTTCAGGAGACAATAAAAAAGACACTATCTAACTTCAGACGAACTCATTACGATAATTGGAGAGATCACAAGTTAAAATTTACAGACGACCAGTTGAGCATAATAACGGATCTACTTGTGTCTCCTAATTATTATGCTTGAATATTTGTGAACTTATTAGTGAAAGAAGTTAGAACTACAATACCACAATGTGGTTGTTCGAAAATAAATTTTGTATTATATTTGTTTTGCACCAATGACTATATAAGATTTTATTATAGGGGATTGACATTAAAAGTTTTTTTTTAAAAAAGTTTAGAAACATTTTGTTTGACAAGCATAAGAAATAATAATTAAATTTTGATGGTACTTATTCAGAAAACTAAAGTAATTTTAAAGAGTTAACAGAAAAATTTAAGAAGAAAATGAAACAAAACTTCACAAAAGAACATTTATATATTTGTTTATAAGAGCATTAAGTGAGTATAAATACTTGCATTCTGACAGAAGTTTCAACAAAAAAATTTATTATTGACAGCATATCAATTGTAAAATATACTCCTTATTGTAAATATAGCCTTGGTTTCGGGTACTCTTAAAAAGTATGACATCTAATTCGGATATTTGAATTAGTATGTCAAATATTGATAAGTTATGCTTATCATGCAAATGTAGGTTTTGATACATTTGTTAAAACTATTGTTATATGAACTGATGAAATGCATGTTTGTATTTTATTGAATTAAAGAGAAAAAATTTAATCTATGATTTAATTTTTTAATTTACATGACTTCATTTAAAAATTATAAAAATTTTACAGTGATGTTGCTATTTTGCAACTGTTCCTTTTCAATATTTTCATAGAGTTTTTTACTTATGTTCCAAAGTTTTATTGCCAAATCCTCATAATTTATTTTACGAGAAAGTTCAGCTTCTTTACAGTCAATAAAATACTTTCCTGATATTTCACTTACTTCATCAGATACAGCTAAAAATATAGATGTCTGTGCTCCTTCAGTAGCATTCTGAAAATTCATTTTTATTAGTGTAATAAAAATAATAATAATCGATATTTTAATATTTTTACCTTCCCGAAAAGGAAAAACAAGTATCTTGATAACATTGCTAATAATCCTCTTGAATTTTTCATAATATTTGTTTTTACTGCTCCTGGATGAACAGCGTTGACAGTAACACCTATATTATTAAATATTAAACTCTTCAAATTTTTTTTATCAATGAAAACTTTTCATATTCAAAAATTAATACCTGTTCCTTTAAGCCTTTTGCTTAGCTCTAAAGTGTGCAAGATATTAGCCAATTTTGAATTACAATAAGCAGTAAATGGTTTATAATCAATCAATAAATTTAAATCTTCCAGATCAATCTTTGCCCAACTGTACATGGTAGATGAGACATTAATTATACGACTAGGTGCACTATTCTTCAGTAAATCTATAATTTTTCATCAAATTAATATTTTAAAAACAAAATTTATTATTGACAGCATATCAATTGTAAAATATACTCCTTATTGTAAATATAGTCTTGGTTTCGGGTACTCTTAAAACTGACATCTAATTCAGATATTTGAATTAGTATGTCACAAATATTGATAAGTTATGCTTATCATGCAAATGTAGGTTTTAAATTTAATAATTAAAATTCTTGTACCTAATAATAATAAAGTTAAAACAAAATGGCCAAAATAATTAGATGCAAGAGTAAATTCTATCCCATCTTCAGTTAATACATGATTTGGTTGTCCTAAATATAAATATTTCATTAATTTAAAAATTTGATTACAAATTAAACTGTTAATTTTATCCTACCAGCTATTCCAGCATTATTTATAAGAACATCCAGTCTTTCTTCTGTTTCTATAATTTCTTTAGCAAATGTTTGCACAGAGTTTATGGAACTCAAATCCAGAAATTTTACAACAACATCCAAATTACCAGTTGAAGAAACGATTTCTTTTGCAGCCTCCATTCCTTTCTTTATACTTCTACATGCCAAAATAATTCTGCCATTGCGTTTAGCAAGTTCTTTTGCTGTCTCTCTACCAATTCCTATTTTAATATTTTTATATTAAATTTCTTTGAAAATTTTCATGATAAAGGAAAAATTTTGACTAACCTGAATTAGCACCTGTTATTATTACTGTTTTTCCTTTCATTGTATTTAGATCTTTGCATTTTCCAGTAGTAAACCAAAGGTAAATTTTCAAGATGCATCCTGCTAATATTGTTCCTGATGCTAACCACCATAAATTCTGTTTTATACTCATTTTATGAAAATTTAACTGGAATTTAAATAACCAAATGAATAAATTATTTATTAAAATAAGCATATATATATATAGGTATAACTTGCTTTATGGCATTTTGCTGGTAAACACTTTTCAATTATATTCATATTTTTATATTTGGCACTTGCTTTGTTCTTAACTTTCTCACTACACATTTTGGAAAGCTGTGCTAATTAGCACTAGCTATAAAGTAAATTTACTTTATATCTCAAAAGGACAATTATCTGCATCCAATTACAAAATATTGTTTAAAATAGGTATATAAAATAATACAAAGATGAATGATTTTTTGAGAAAGAATCTTCACAGCTTACAAAAGGGTCTCCAAGACTAAAGAATGTCCAAATCTCATATCAAGGTCATAGTGATTGTTTTTTTTTTTTTTTTGACAATGAAGGTATGGTGCACCATAAATTTGTTCCTCTACATAAAACTTTAAATGCCCTTTATTATGAACAGGTTTTAAAGCAACTGCAACTTACAGTGCACCTGTAAAGGACCAAACATATGGCAAGATGAATGGTTTTTCCATCATGACAACATACCGTGCCACACTGCTCTACAGATGATAACATTATTTTGGTACTGAAACCCCCATATTCTCCTGATTTGGCCCCATCCAACTTTTGGCTCTTTCCAAAACTAAACAGCTATGAAAAGAAAAAGATTCAATAGTTTGGACAACATAAAAAAACCTAAAGCTGTAGACATTCTGCAAATAATCAGAGTAAAGAAGAAATCTTAAGCACTAAGCAGAAATAAAACTTTTATTTCCAATGTGAAAGACAAATAGGCTATACCAAAAACTGAATTCTCTCAATGTTTCAAACAATGGCAAGCTCTCTGGAGTGTGTGCATGTGTTCCCATTTCAATACATTTAAAACGTTTTGTTATAAATCTTGCATTCCGATGATGGTATTGATTGTTTGCATGCAAACAGATCAAACGCAAGACAAGTGTTTGTTAACAGATGACGCCTCTTTTCACACTGATAGGTACTAAGCGGTGGGCGAAACAGACAGCCCACTCTTATGGAAAGGTCAGCCAGATTGTAGAGGAAGGAACCGATGGTCTGTCAAGTGTTCGATTCCACAGCAGATATGGAATTGAACATGGGTCCTCTGAGTGGAAAACAAACTTTTCCATGAGATCAAGTATGGCTTGTTTTTGTATCATCACTTAGTTTAAGCTTCTTATCACACTTGGAATATACTTTATCTGGTGGCAGCCATTTTTACAGCCCAACACAGGCTGACCAATATCCATAAAGGGATTAACTGAAAGGTTGAAGAATCTGTTCAATAGGCTGGACCTCTCCTAGTAAAACGAGGTGTAGGATCTGGATCATCCAAGCTGATAAGGAAATGCTTTATCATGCGGCATATGACCAATGTTATTTTGAATTACACTGCTGAATCACACGATATATATGCTTTGGAGAACCACTTGTAAAGCCCATGACGATATTAACGTGAAGACTGAAGAATTGGAGTTAGTGATTGGGCTCAGAATTAGAGGTGTGGGGCCCAGAAATGAATTGGAATCCTCCAAGATGGGAAACGATCGCATTTCCACGCAGCCTCCAGCAAAGGAATGCAAAATATGAAAATATTGCATTAAGAAAAAAATAATTTAAATTTAATCTCTCTTTGTTAAATATAAATAGTTTTTGTGTCATAGTTAAATATATTTAATGCATGCAAGATTTGACACAGTTGTATATATAGGTACTCCTCATTTATCGACCGAGTTCCGTTTTACAACTTGGTTATAGAACGAATTGGTCGGTAAGCGAAGTAACTTGTTCGTATATATTTAGAACAAATTACTTGCTTAAGTTCTCATGGTTGTAAAGACATTTATATATTAATTATGTACAAAAGTGTTTTTTTTTTATTTTTTTTCGGATTTTTGGAACTACGGCTGCGGGGAATTACGTTATAGAAATCGTAAGCGACACACAGGGGTGAAAACTAAATTTTCCGTTAAAAAAAAGGCATAACTCAGACAATTCGAGCAGTCGTTGAACAAATATATCGTTAAAGTGAGGAGAACCTGTATTAAATAAATTGATCTACCCCACTAAGTCGGTCGGCCTGATTGACCGCGTGGAAACGCTTCGGTTTTTCACTCTGGAGGACCAGGATTTGATTGGGTCCTATCGTTAAAGTGAGGAGAACCTGTATTAAATAAATTGATCTACCCCACTAAGTTGGTCGGCCTGATTGATCGCGTGGAAATTCTTCGGTTTTCCACTCTGGAGGACCAGGATTTGTCGGCCTGATTGACCGCGTGGAAACGCTTCGGTTTTTCACTCTGGAGGACCAGGATTTGATTGGGTCCCACCTCTTGAAAATATTTATCATGGGGTCCGGGCCGGGCCCGTCAATCCCCGTCCTCCACAATCTGACTGATCCCTCTGCAGTGGTGGGCAGCCTGTGGAAGGGCTTGTTTCGCCCCGCCACATAGTATTCTACTAGAATGGAGTGTGATGTCATCTGTTGACAAAAGAAACCCCACTAATTCTTCACCATTATTTCATTCAGCAACAATGAAATATATCAGTTTTAGACATTTAAAAGAACTTAGTGATAATAGGTATTACAAGTTAGAGTACGTCAGTAGGCAATCTTGATTAAAGCTAATAGAGAATTAGTATTAGAACAAGATGCAATTGGATGACGTGCATTTGACAATATATCAACTTCCTAAAGGATAACAGAATACAAATATGCCTCAAAAAGAAACTTTTTTATTTGTGCATACTACCAGTATTACGTATATCTACAAAGCATTGATCCTTATTAATTTCTGTTCCATTTTCTTTAAAACTCAGCAGTAGAGAAAGATATTAGGATTCGCCAGAACCTGGATAAGAGAACAAACCAAACTAAAAGACAATAGTAACAGTTAATAGTAGTAAGTGGTATTGGACAGCTCACAGAACGCGATATGACGTACTATGGACAAAGAATTACAAAGAGGTATCTAAGATAAGGAATAAAATATCCTGGTGGACAATGCGAATAATGGAGAGATGATATTGGAAAAGTAATTGAGATCCAGTGGATATAGATAGCACAAGATACAAGAGGTATCTAAGATAAGGAATAAAATATCCTGGTGGACAATGCGAATAATGGAGAGATTATATTAGAAAAGTAATTGAGATCCAGTGGATATAGATAGTACAAGATATAGAAAAAAGGCATTCTATATATTATATCCAGCAAAAAACGAAAATACAAATGCTGAAAGTGATTTATTCGAAACGCTTCCCGAGTTACCATCAGATCTTTTTGAATTTTTGACAGAATAAGTATCAATGAAAGATGTATTGATATGACCACACCTAACCCTCAATTTACATAATAGATTAGTTCTTAAAAAATACCATGTAAATCAAGATCGTATAGACTAACATTTTTATAGAAAATCAAGGGATAGGTTCCGTAACACTCAAATAACTTGCAAATAAATTAATTTTATACAGATATACAACAAAAAATTTAAGAATAATCGTTCAAAATGAATGAAAGCAAGTTTATTCCATATCTTCTCGTTTATATCGAAACATTCTTCTTCATCCATGGTCGTCTTTCCAATCATGGATGTTAGCTCAAAGTCGCCAAACTAATTTTTTGCCGCTAATTTCTTCTATTTCAGATTACATTTTTAATTTATTTTCAAAAGAAATTTTCGGAATCGGCTCAATAAAATATTTTATCGATGTTTTTCACTTTTACTTAATTCCTTATAAATCTCTTCATAATACAGGAATACCTTGTTTAGCTCGGTTAATTGATTCCAAGAAGCGTCCGCGCTATACAAAACCGCGTTGTTCGAGGTCTATTTATAATGGGTTTCAATTTATTTTGTTTATTAAAGATTTAGAATAATAAAATGTTTAAAAATTGAAAATATTTATTTTTATTAACTAAATAACAAAGAAAATCATTTTAAACTGATTTATAATAGAAGTTGTAGAAAGCATTGAATTCTCACGTGTTATTTTAGCAAACGAAGCGCCATTCTCATAACATTTTATGATTTCAAGTTCTTCTCAAATGTCAACTACTTGCGTTTTTTGTTACAGCAACATGCCTTCTTTCTCTCTTTTCACTCATACTTAAATAATAAAAGAATATAGTGGTAACTCGTAATTCGACAATTGAGTTTCGCGGGATAGCGCCTGCGCGTGTATGGAATTGTGTGATGTCATTTGTTAGTTCTTGTTGGGCTGCTTTACTGTTTGCGTGTTGTTGGTTTTAATTTTCAAATTTGCATTTTTCAGAAAATAAATTTATGCATCTGTAGTTGTTGTTATTTTCTTGAATGAAATTTAGGGATAGACTCAAAGAGAAGTGAACAGAGAAATAATTCAAGAAAGAAAACTTGATTGAGCTTATATAATGTGCACAAACGTAAATAATTACAGATGTAACTCAAAAATATGCCGTTCCTAGGAAATTTGTAAGAGAAATTATGGGTGCTAGGGTGTCTGCTGGAGTAATGAACATTTCTACAACAATAGATCTTTAATCAATGAACAGATGGAAAAGCTGCTTCTCATCTGAATTACATAGAGACAGATAGATCATTGCCTGAGTTATTGAATCTATCTATGAGAAGGCTAGGCTAATTTTCAAAGAATTGCGGTAAGGAAGCCGAACGTATCCGGTGAGGTGACAAACATTTTGGCCGGAGCTGTACCTCAGATCAAACTGAGGAATTTAAAACAAGTCAAGGCTGGTTTCATAGATTCAAAGGTAAAACAGGATAAAGACTTTATTCCAACATCCAAGGGCTAATAAATTGTGTGTTTTGTATTTAAAATAATGTATTTTGTAATTTAGTGTGTTATACAATAGTAAAACAAAGTACATACAGTAAAGAAAATAATATATTGTATCTGTCTCATCTCCCCTTTAGAGGAAGTAGGAGTACGACAACGAATTAATCTATTTTCTATAGTCTTATATGGGAAATATTGTCAGAGTCTATGAGAGTGTCCTATCTGTCTCAACTAATCTGTGTTCAGATCAAACTGAGGAATGTAGAGCTAGTCGAGCTTGGTTTCACAGATTCAAAGATAGAACAGGATAAAAAAGACTATTATAACATCCAAGAGCTAATACGTTGAGTGTATTGTATATAAAACAGTTCATTTTGTAATTTAAGTGTGGTTATACAATTATAAAATACGTATAGTAAAGTAAATAATATATTGTATCTCTCTCATATCCGTTAGGGAAGTGGGATAGGGGTTTGACAACGAATTAATCTATTTTCTATAGAGTTATATGGGAAATATTGTCCCGCAATTCGACAGTTTCTCAATTGGACATTAGTTCGGCAACGGATTAGTGTCGAATTGTGAAGTACCACTGTATTAAATATTATTATTAACATAATAAAATGCCGCGGAGAAAGAACGTATCTAAGTGAGAACCAATCGAAAAGCTACTACATAAACGTGGCTCTCGAGTATCACAGGCGGTGCTTAGGGGGTCACAGATCACTATTACCAATATTGATGTGTGTAATAATTGTAATAATCAAGGATGTTTTAGTAATAATCAACTTACTTGGTAATAATAAAAACCGCGTTAAATCAAAACCCATGTTGTAATTGTAATAATCAAGGATGTTTTAGTAATAATCAACTTACTTGGTAATAATAAAAACTGCGTTAAATCAAAACCCATGTTCAAAACTGCGCTATGTAAGGTATTCCTTTATTGAGCTAAAAAGTTTCGTAATTTCCTTCCAAATCTTAAGTTCCGAGCCATTTTTTGGATGAATGTCGAGGAAATAACTTATTGAAAGATTAACTTGAATGATAATTTATTATTTTATCATCTTTATAAATTATTACATATCTTAATTAACAATAATATAAAAATTGAAGAACTACACATTACAATATACATAGAGACTGCTCGCCAATACTGATGTATCAGCTAAAGTTTTGTTATTCGTCGTCCGTAATCTAGATTACTACTACGATCATCTTTGTGTTCGATTTAAACCGTGTTAAACCGAAATCGTGCAATTCAAGTACTGTGTAAATCGAAGGTTAGATGTTACAGGACAAACCCGAATTCAGGAAATACTAGAATTTCCTAGTCAAAGATTAATAACTGTTTTTATGGACAAATATTTTAATGTCTGTCCAATAAAACACATAGGAAAATTTGTTTTATTTCATTTTCTAATGTTACAGGACAAACCCGAATTCAGGAAATACTAGAATTTCCTAGTCAAAGATTAATAATTGTTTTTATGGACAAATATTTTAATGTCTGTCCAATAAAACACATATAGAAAATGAAATAAAACAAATTTTCCTATCAAGTAATAAAAATATGCATCAAGTTCATTATTATAATGTTTTTAATCAATTAATCAACAATTTTTGTATTCACGGTATTATCGTAAATACAAAAATAAACAACATATTAACTAGATACCTCTTATTTATTTTTGCAAGGTGGGTTTTGTGGCATTTAGAATTACACAAAATGTACAAACATAATTTAGATACAATGCTTCGTGCATTTTAAGTGTATTTAGCCCTATATACAGTATGTACTACCACCGGCGCAGATTGCAGCCTTCCTCAATGAGATTAAAGAATATCCACAAGAATAAACAAAAGAAAAAAATTTCTGCTGGCAAATATCGAACTCTGAGCGGGAATACATAAGAAATGAAGGCTTTTGTTTTAACTGTTGTGGCATTTAGAATTACACAAAATGTTATTCTTTTTGTACAAACATAATTTAGATACAATGCTTCGTGCATTTAAAGTGTATTTAGCCCTATATACAGTATGTACTACCTCCGGAGCAGATTGCAGCCTTCCTCAATGAGATTAAAGAATATCCACAAGAATAAATATTCGAAGGTGCTGCCACTATTGGCAGTACCTGGCGTTACCATGGGTGTTATTCATTTCACTTTTGTTGTAGATAGGATATCTACTTATATTATCTGACTATAATACTATACGTTAACTGAAAGTGTCTTATTCATAAATGAATAAGACACTGCGTTTCTCCTCGTTTACAAACAACTATACTATCCGCCATTACTGCTAAATACTAAAGGACGGAGACATCATTCGTAGTATTTATTTAATTTTAAGCGATTAGAGATTTAGTTTTAATATTTAATAGCACAACCATGAAATACGAATTATTAATTCGACAACTTTTTAAAAGATGATAAACATTTCAAATTGTTACCGATGATAAAAGGTAAACTGTTATTGGATAAAAGAAACAGAAACCGGCTATTCTATTGGATGACTTGACCTTTGCAACCCATAAGCTCTTTACCACTCTTTACCAAAAGATGACTTGCCTTATAAGCAAGTCATCTTTTTTGAAAAGGGTATAGAATGTCCGACCAGCATAAATGAAACAGAAACCGGCTATTCTATTGGATGACTTGACCTTTGCAACCCATAAGCTCTACCATATAAGGCAAGTCATCTTTTTTGAAAAGGGTATAGAATGTCCGACCAGCTTTAGGACTTTCTCGTTTTGATTAGGAAATTCTAGTATTTCCTAAATTCGGGTTTGTCCTGAAACATATACACAGATTAATTTGTGGGTGTATAATGTAAAATCTATGAAAACTGCACACGTCATAACCGCGTGCACACTACTGCGTCGTCATCCGTAAAAATGAAGTTACGGATTTCGGATTGGGGCTATACAACATTATTAATAAATGTAGATTCTACAGGGCCCCCCCCTTTTTGTAACTGCGGCCCTCCATATTTCTACTAAACACGGCTGCGGCTCTCGGGCTCATTATAATTGGACAGCCCTGACACTACTGCGTCGTCATCCGTAAAAATGAAGTTACGGATTTCGGATTGGGGCTATACAACCTGTATTAATAAATGTAGAAACATGCATGTGTTAAGAAAAGACTAGAATTATATAGAAATTCAAATATAAAATAATCTTTTAAATTTTCCTTAGTAACCAATTAATTGAATATTTTGTATTTTTAAAATTTCATTAGAAATTTTGTTGCATCATATAAATGTAAAATAATTAATAATCAATCATATTTCTCTACTTATATTATCTGACTATAATACTATACGTTAACTGAAAGTGTCTTATTCATAAATAAGACACTGTATCGATCAATTTATTCGCTACCAACAGATAGCGCAGTCATCAAGTACGTATTTGCGCCAGCGCTAGTGACGGATTATTAGTGGCACAACACACATTGTACAATGCATTTTATTTAATATAAAGCAGCCCAACCGTCCCGGATTTCCATTATTTGCCTCAGAAAAGTACCGCATTTTGCGCAATTTCTCTCTCCTGCTCCGCATTGGAGGATCATTTAATTCAGGCGTGTCAAACTCATTTTAATTCAAGGGCCATTTAATGAGCCTGTAAGATACCGCGGGCCACATCTCATTTAAATTTTTTCAAAATTACATTTTAGAGTAAGGATTCAGAAATATAGATAGGATAATTAAAACATTATGTAATCAAACGAACATAATACAAAAATATATAATTACTACATAATTGCTTTTAATTATGCATGTTTTTTTTTAAATTTAATTCCCGCTATCAATCTTTAATTTTCTATTAAGCGTAAAAAAAGTCACATTTTCTATACATAAACAAAAGTTTTCATTAAAATTTTATATATTCAAAAATCCATAACTGTTTACATTTTTTAAATAAGTTACACAACAAATAAATATTTAACCAGCCCGTTAATGTGTCCTTCAAAGAGGGATTGTTTGGAACTTGATTATTGTATTTATCTATCCAAAAAAATACAGGTTCTCATTTATGGCTTTTTGTTTTTTTAGTAAGAAATTTCGCACAAAACGATGTAGTCCTTGCAGGAAAGCACTTAGTTTGTATCACCGAATTTGAAAGATCAGTGTCATCTATACGTATACGTCCAATAAAGTCAATCGAAAAAATAAAAAACTCGTGCAATTACTTTTCATTAAAATCAAAAATAGTATATCATAGTGCAGGTCTCGGCAACCTATGACCCGCGGGTCACCGAGTGACCCATTTCATATTTTCAAGTGACTCACTTGAGTTCCGAAAATAAAGTATAATACAGGTAGGCCTCGATTAGTGCGAATAATGGCTTCCACAAATTTCTCGCACTATTCGAAGTATTAACTATATGTAAAATATGGTAATTGGTTCTTCCTACGAATTTCTCACACTGTTCGAAGTATTAACTATATGTAAAATATGGTAATTGGTTCTTACTTTGTGAGATTCCAGCCATTAACCAACTTCACGATATTTTAATAAGTAAAAT
Organism: Olivierus martensii; assembly: GCA_000484575.1. Taxonomy (NCBI): domain Eukaryota; kingdom Metazoa; phylum Arthropoda; class Arachnida; order Scorpiones; family Buthidae; genus Olivierus; species Olivierus martensii. The sequence goes on along the minus strand of AYEL01083522.1, from coordinate 163 downwards.
GTTTATTAGCAAATTATAAAATTTAAATGAATAAAATTTTATTCCTTTTAATAATATTTATTTTGATTAAAATATTTTTAGTCATGTATATAATTTGAAAAAAAAAATTAAAGCGCAATTAATCTTTCATGTTTAAAAGTATATATTAAAAAATAAAAATAAT
>AYEL01083521.1:0-52335 GCA_000484575.1 Olivierus martensii | reverse complement strand
TCTAATATCGCAAATAATATAATTGATAAAAACAGAGTTGTTTTTATGTATTTTTTGCTTATTTACTCCATAAATTAAAACCACTTCAACTATTAAAAATTAATCAATAAAATTACATATTCGTAGTTAAATTATATATGTATTTTTATATTTATTTTAAAGTATATTTTGCACATTTTTTTGGTTTTTACGAATGATGATGATATAAATTTAATTCTAACAACAAACTAACAATTATCAAAGTGCAAAACAAAGCACAAATGAACAATTAACGTAGTAAAAGTTCATTGCAATATTTTAGTCCTGTAACAGTTGATTGCTCAGCTATGTTTTTGCACACATTAGCATTTTGTTGTTTTGCTACTGTTACATATCAATAAAAGATGTTGTTTTGTGCATTATGTCAATTGAGGTTATATTTTATCCATTTCTTTTTTTTTTTCCTTGTTTTGTTTTCTTATTTACTTTCTCTTGTTTAATTGTTATATGCTTTCTATATTATATATTTTTGTTTTGCTCAGTTTTTAATCGCAAGTTATGTCTTAATTCAATAAAAAAAGAAGAAATATATATAATAATAATAACATAATAAATTATTTTCGAAGATTTGTTATTTCAAGTAAATGAAAATATTCTTAGGTAATTGGATTTTCAATGTTTTCGAAAGAAAAATATTCCCTTGCCATAACTACAGATCAATTAAATACTGAATTTTTCTTGATTTAAAAGTTAGTTTTCGAAGTTTACTTGATATTTTATTTATTTTTATGATAGATATGATTTATTTTTGACGTAATTTTTATTATTATTTTTTTTTATATTACTTATATATTTATTGAACAGAAGACAACGAAAACTTTTCTTATTTCTTATTTAGGTTTGATAAAGTATGAAATATCTGACATTAATAATAATAATAAAAAAAGTATTAAAAGAATTATTCTATGCATAAATATATATATATATATTTATTTACAAAAAAAGGAAGGGGATAATATCTAAATTAATATTCAGGAAATAAAGGAATGACACCTTCTATTAATTTCTATTTTAGTTAAATAATTTAAACAGAATCGATAAAATTTAATCTGAAATTTAATGGATCTCTCTCTTTCTCTGTTTTTCCATTCAAATTTTCTACACATCTCTATTTTTAACCATATCACGGAATTTTCCAATTTGTTTTATTCTGAATAATAATCAGAATTATATCTTTCGCATGAAAAAAAATTAAAGAAAAACAAAACGTAGTAAATAACTTAACTCCTAAAAAAATTGTGTTTTTTTTTTTTAATTTTTTATATATTTTATCCATATCCTAGATTTAAAACAGGATATTTTAATTGTATCGAATGCTAATTATGTTAAATTAAATTAACAAATTAAAAACTGACAAACTTACAACACACAGACATAATTTCTTATAAATTATTTTAAATTTTTTAAAATTTAGTATGATTTATATTATATTTTACTAGAAAATGTAATGAAAAATGTTATATATACATATATAATATTTATATATATAAAAATACCTGCGTACATTCATACTTGTGAATTCTCTCAGTAAATGAAGTAAACAAAAAGCTTACACCAAGTTGTCTATTTTTGTGGATCTTGTGAAAACCTATTATTTGCTTCAATACTTCTATACAGGCCATTAGTCGAACATAAACGTAACTATTTCTTCGAATATAACATAATATTGCATTTTATACTTGATATACAGTATAAATATCATATTTTTCATCATATATACTATAAATAAAGTGATTTTTTAGTATGAAATATTATTTATCCTCAAATATATGTGGCGAAAAGTGTTTGTTTTTGCATATTGCATAATTGTAATATTTTCTTTCATAGGCAATAGAAATGTATTAGCCCTTCCATAAAATTATAGCATTAAATGGTACTTATAACTGCTATACATGTTGCCTTCCTATATAATATGATGATTTTTCTTTTCTAATGAATTTTGTAATTTTTATAACATCTTCAATTGTAAATAACAAGTATTATGTATGGATACTTTAGCATATATCATAAAATTATTATTTCTTTCTTCATATATGACTTAATAATCGAAAAAATAACAACAAAATCATGAAAAAATATATAATATATCGAACGATAACCATATCAAATATAAACAAAACATAAAATTAGATTATATTTATAATTTTCTTAATAGGAATGAATAGGAAAAAAAATTAGGTGTAATTCATCAGTTCGTTATTTTGCAAGAACATCTGTGTAAGGTGTACATGTAACAAGAAGGTTATTGCTGAAGATCAATTAGGTATTTTGGTCTGCAGTTATAGCAAAATTTCTGCACAGCATCAGAGAAGAACATATCGATTGCTAAGTTCTATTAGTGCTAGAAGTAAACATGTGAGTAATCATGATCTGCTAAGAGACAACAAATACATTACTTTTCTTGTTTGGATAAGTCTAAGAGAAAATCAAACTTGATATAGAAAGAAACTTAATATCAATCCCTACATAGTACATGTATTTTTCTTAGATAAATATTTAGTTATATTAGTTCACATTATATTGAATTTTTTAATATATATATATACATTCTTTTATTTTCATTTTATTATATATTAAATGTATTTTAAGAAAATTTTAATCACAGTTACATGCATAGTAAAAACATCATATTTTTTTATTTATTTGAACGAAAACTTGTCTGAATGTATTCAATAAAAAATAAAATAAATTGTTTTATTGCTCGAATGAACAATAAGACAAATTTCTTGCTTGGTCTTAAATATTGAGGATATATTTTTCAATTGATTTTTTCATGATTTAAAAGAAACTTTTCTGTATTTACTCTCAAGAGATGTTAAACTGTCTTTCTCTTTATTTTTTACACACGTGTCACACAATTTCGTTTTTATATACATAAATAAATCAAATATATCGCTTTAAAAATTAAAAAAAAAATAACACTATACTTTCCTTCGATATCATTGAAAAATTACTTATAATAATTTTCCAACTTAAAATATATATACAACAAACTGATAAAACTAGAAATGTCTTTAATTATACTGTTTTTATATTTTAATAAATATCTAGAATAAATGTATAATTAAATTTTTAAATGTTTAATTTATGAATTTAAAGTCTGCTATAAATGTTTTAATTTTATTACGATATTATAATCAACAAATCGATTTTAATCGTTTCAGTTTATACACCGTATATAGTTCAATTTAATTAACTACGTTATGTTGTGAATTTTCTATATTTAGTTACGTTTAATTATTTTCCAAATTACATATTATAATGCAAACATTTTCAATATGACAATAATGCGATTGAAAACTTTAGATGAGTTGCTTTGTTTATTATATTTTTTTAAATAGTTTTTTTTTTTTACTTAATTAAATTTAAATAAAGAATAAAATTTCCTATTTTGATTAAAGTATTCTTTCGCAAAATTGTACGATTATGTATCCGTAACATAGAGTATAATTGGAGTAAAATTAACACACATTCTACAAAACATTCGTACGCACTTTGCAGTACATATTTTGAGTTCTTTCGAAGTTTAGTTCATTCTTTCTTTTTTTTTATGTGTCTGAGTGACTCTTTTTGTGAGTTTTTCCCATCCAAAATTGGTCTGAGAAGTGAAGCATCGTTTTCAAAAGATGTCCACTCAAGACCACAAAAGCTGACCATAGAAAAGAAGTAGTTTCAAAGGATATCCATTCTACAGAACACGATGAAAACGTCGTTGTCATTTACTAAAGAACAGCAAAGTCTCTTCACTTTTTCTCGATATTTCTATACTAACATCTTCCATATCACATATAAAATTCTAAAACAGGATCTCTTATTTCTTATGTTCGAATTTTTATCAAAACATATATATAAACACGCATTTAAAAATGATACATCTACGTTATGTTAATGCAAAAAAAAAATCCATAAAAATTGAAAAATAATATTTCTATGGATAAAATACAAGTATTTGTTATAAATAAAAGTCTTATGTAATGTTCTAAAATGCATTTCGAACAATTTGTAAACATATTAAATTTTGCATTTCTTCTTAAATGAATTAGTGTAACATGAATACATCATTTCTAAATCATTATCTACTGAGAAAAATAATAGTTTAAAATGTTCTTTATCTAAAATGGATATACGTATTGGTTGTCGTCATCAAAGAAAAACAGTAATAACGTAGTTGAAGTACATACATACTCCTGTATGTTAACCAAAAATTGATCATTGATGATGTAACTAACGACAAAACAATAGGTTTCTTGTTTATCAATATTCTTATTATTACATTAATTCTATTTAAGGTAAAGTAGTCGCGAATATTCAACAAAAATCACTTGATCTATAGCGATAACGTCCCACTAATTACCTATGCATAATAACAAGCAAGAATGTAAAGTACTAATGATCACTGATTACGGTAATTAAGCATTTTTTAAAAATAGATCTAGAGCATTAATGCATCAGTTTTGTCTGTCTCTCTTTCTCTTCTTATTCCATAATGAAGAGGATATTAAAAGGCGAAAAATGTTTAGATATTATCACAATTCGAGTCTACTTTTAATTATTCGAGTGATCAATAGCTTAAACAGTTTAATAATTGTATTTAAACACTATTTAAGTTTCCTTTCGACAGCAGATAATTTATTATTTTCTTATAGAAAAACTGGTTAAACTCACGATTGAACGGTGATAATGCAAGTCACCGTTGTATACAGTACATCATCATGGAAGTCATCACTATTGTGCTCATATCGTTGAAAGTGATTGAATTGATAAACTATAAATAACTCGATTAAGGATAGTAAAAAATGCCTAAACACTCATTTATCTAGCGTTATATTCCTGTATTAAAAGCACGGATAATCGATAGTGTTCTTCGATATAATTTTTACTCCATTATAGCGAGGAAAAATCGATTTATTCTTTTTTTTTTTTTGTTTTTTTTTTCAATTTTGGCGTTTAAACTCGTTGTAAACCACGATAAAATTTTTATATTATCTGTTTTTTTATCTAAGTTTCAGTTTTATCGCCGATCCACTTTCGTTGTTAAGTTAATCGATCTTGAAAATAACACCTTTCAATGGACATTTGAGACTTTCGGTCACAATAATAAAAACTCAGGCGGGTGTCGTTAGAGTTGAATATGTCCTATTATTTCCTTTTCTGATACAGAAATTCGTGTTCGATACATCGTTTTCTATTGCTTGCTGTTGGGTACCGTTCGAATGCTCGGTTGACCTCCTCCTGTCGAATCGACTCACAAAATCTCCATCATTGAAAATGTGATAGACATCAATAGAAGATGACATCTAGTCCAATCGCTGTCCGATAGCTTGAAAAATACGTCAACATCTTTACGATAAATTCGCAAATATTATTACTCTAACTGTAACATCACTATTAAATTTTCTTTCATCTAATGTTGATTGTTAGAGACTTAAAGTAATAAGTTTTCTTTCACTTCACTGTTTTACTAAATTCAATTTATTGTTCCTTATTTTTATCACAAGAAATATCGCACATTTATTTTGCTATTTTTAAAGTTTTTATTAAAATTTTTGAAGATATTAAAATATGCATTCTCTTCTACTGTACTATACAGTATACAAGAAACTACAAAAAATAAAAAACTTAATAATTCTATAATATTCCTCTATATATATATATATATATATATTCTTTCTTCCTCTACTTTTATGTAAATTGTCACTTGTTTCAAGTCAGATACTATCTACACCTGCTTGTATATTGTTAGTGCTTCAAGGAAGGTTACATACCAATCATGGTCAAGGTCACAACTGGCATGTTTCTCCCTACACCAGAATTATTTATTTTCTTTTGATTTTTAATTGGTGTTAATGGGTTAATCAATTAAAAATTCTTATTCTAAACTTTAAATAGTATGTAAAAATTAGTTATAGATTATGAACAGATGTTATAATTAATATAATTTCATGAAAAAATCATTATCTGTCAGATTGTCTTTTATTAATTTAAGTTACACTTTGTAACATAAAAATTAATTAATCATACAAAATAAAATAAAGAAAAATTCATTTGACATTCATATTATCTTCTTATTACAAGTCATGTCATCTTATTGTGTTTTAAAAATTTTATTAGAAACAAAAAGACATTTAAAACAGCGTAAATTTCACAATTTTACATCTCTTTACAAATGTCACCATCTTAACAATTTACAAGACAAATATTCATTGGACATATTCAATAATGGTTTTAGTTATCCATCATTGAGCAATATGTGAATATCTGACCAAAACAGTTCGATTATGCAGTTTGATTGTGTTTTTGATGAAGAATAAAGATTTAAAATTTATTATTTTATTTTATTTTTTATAATTATAAAGTTCGTCTTAAATTTTTTTTAATAAGCTTGAAATTAAACTTACATTTAAGATCTGCTTTAACAATACTTAATTTTTCTTAACGATCTGAACAATCTTCACATGTAGCAAATCCGTTAAATCGATAAAACTTCTAACAAAACAAAAATGAAATAAACAAATTTTATTTTTATTATCACAGTAGTAATTATTCAATTTAAGATAATTATGTTATGGACAATTTAAGAAATTAGACAATCATTCTTACTATTATCAAATTACCATATTAATTAACTCTTATATTTTGTATACCATGTACATCAGAATTTACAGTAAGAAAAAAATTCAATTTAATGTATAAACCATGAAAAATGGTTTATATTTTTATTTGTAAAAAATCATTTAATATTAGGATTGTGATAACATCCATGTGCCCACATGAGAAAACAAAAAACTTTGGATAAAATTATTAACAGACATACATTTACTATTTAATAAATTTGCATACCAACTAATTCAGTATAATTTTTGTTTTAGGTTTATATAATCCGTATTTACAGGAAATAATATACACAGCTATACATACATTTTGGTAAATCTGCTGGTTACAATGAACAAATACTATTTCTTCTATAAAATAAAAAGTTTGCAGATAGTATAAACTAAGATACTTTTAAAAAAAGCAGTCAATTTTGTTGAATGAACATTTTGTCATTCAATTTATTATAAAATGTATATAACATACATACATAACTCAACTATATAATAAACAGATTTACAAAAATTAACAACTGATTGAAAAAATTCAATAATTTCAAAAATTTTATACATTTTTCACACCTAAAATAAAGACTAGTTATTAATAATAAGAGTTTATTTATGGAAGACATCATGTGGGCACATTGGAACATAGTTGATTTACAGTATTTTAAAGATATGTGAATTTGTATAAATGATGAAATGTTTTTGTGAAGTTATGATTATAGAGCAAAACCAAAATAAATAATGTAATCAAATTTTATGATAGATACAAGTGTAGATATGTTAGGAAAGTGCTTTTTTTTAAGAGAAAAAATGATGAAAAAAGAAATTATATATGTAATATTGGCACTATTTATGTTACAAATTGTAACATGTTAAAATGCAAGCAGAAATTACTATTCAAATGAAAATTTTTAAATTATTTTTCCCCCTATAACATAGTAAAGTTTATTACAAAGAAGATTATAATATTGAAATGCAAAGAAAGTGTTATTTTTCTTCTTTTATCTACTTCTTTCACATATACAGTATTTTAAGAAATGATGGATCTACACTTACATGATAAAATTGGCAACAAATTCTGAAAAGTATGAAGAAGATTAAAAACTATGGCAGTACAGACTGGATGAAAAATTTGAAATTTTTTTTATAAAGTTCTTTTGCATTCATTCATTCATTCATTGTTTCTAATGGGAATGTGGCACTGTCAAATAATATGAAACACATTCATTCCAACATAATTACAGTTGTCATCAGCACCTATGTATTTAATAAATCTTTCTGTGCACCAATCTGTTGCTAAGAGTATTACCTACACAGTAGGGAAACCATTCAATTTTGGCACTTTACTGAATTGATCCACTTCTTCAATATTGTCAATAGCTTGGTCATATTGCAACTCACTATCTGACAATATTGTTTGATAAAAATATCAGAAAATTCCTTCAGATCTATTTACTATCCTACTTTTATCCATCTATCAATTGAGTATTCAAATGCAGCTAACCATCTGAAATGAAAAATATTACACTATAATAAAATTCTTTTAAAAGATAAACAAAAATTATGAAGAAAAATTATTAAATAAATAATTCCAACCAAGTAATAGTTATGGCTATAATACAACTATTAATATAATATTGTCAATTATATAAAATGCTAAATTATATTAATCTATTTCTTACTTTAAGATGTTTATTTAATTAAATGTTAAAGCTAAAAGGTTAAATTACATTATATATATAGTCAGGGACTTTCAGAAATAATGCAAGGTCCAGGGAAACTAATATTTTTGAAACCTTTCAAAGGAAAAAAAAAGACAAAATTGGCAAATATAGTGATAAATGTATAAGAAAAGCAAACACATTAATAGAGAACTTCAAATTTTGACAAATACTGAAGCTCGAACAGTATAAAAATATACAAATATATTTTTTTTTAACATATTGAGTTATAAATTGAGGCCCAGGGCAGCTGCCCCTCTTACCCCCCTTTCTGATAGCCACTGCATATACTGTAACATAAACAATTAAAACTGTATAGTGTAACATAACAATTATAGTGTGATAGTTTATAATGTACTTCAAAGTTGTAAGTCAAAACATTCAAAGTTAAAAACGACTAATATTTATGAATTGCCTATCATCAATATTTATTATTACACTTTATTTTATTGTAATAAATTTAACCAGCACAAATATACAAGAACCAGAGATAAAAAGGATGTTTTCTGTATACAAAATAATTGCACATGGACTCCTAACAGGGCCGGATTTACCAATAGGCTGACTAGGCCGCGTCCTAGGGCCCCGAAATTCTAGTGACCCCAAAACTATCACTCAGTTTTCAACTTTTATAAACTTTTAATACGAAAAAATGGGTTTTTATAAAAGTGCTAGATAGAAAGTCAAATTTTAAATGTTTGTTTTTATTAAAGTGCTAGATAGAAAGTAAAATTTTAAAGGTTCCTTCGTTATAAGGAGCCTTTAAAATTAGATGTAGCTGATTTGAATTTTTAGGATTATAAGGAGCCTTTAAAATTAAACGTAGCTGATTTGAATTTTTAGGTACAAGTGCTAGATAGAAAGTAAAATTTTAAAGTTCCTTATAAGTTATAAGGAACCTTTAAAATTAGACGTAGCTGATTTGAATTTTTAGGGGCCCCAAAGCTTTACTCGTCCTAGGGCCCCTAAAAATGCAAATACGGCTCTGACTCTTAAGCATGTGAATTGCACTGATTATTCACAGAATTTACTGATTATATTACCATCATAAGTACAAGTGATCATAAGTCAAAGTCTACCTGTAAACACTAACTCAGTTTCTAAATCAGTGGTCCTTAACTGGTGTTCCCTGGAACACTGATGTTCTGCAAGCGTGCTACAAGTGTTCCACGAAATTATGAAAGTGAGACCTATTTGAATACCTTAGTGTACTGCGCAATATGCATTTTTAATGTAGACAAGATTCAATTTGCATTTTTGAATAAACTATTAAGCAGACTCCCACAAAAACACTTAAAATTTTGCTACAGTTTTTGTCATCATATTTGTGTGAGCTGGGCTTTTCAGCATTAATGAACATAACTAAAAAACATGAAAGACTTAGGAATATTGATGAAGAAATGAGGGTAACTTTATCACATATTAGACCTGACATGGCTCAAATCTGCAAAAGATAATCAGATAAGCTCAGACATCACATAAAACTTTATTTAAAAATGATCTATTTTTCTATAAGAATTATTTACAGTTCTTAAGAATATATATATTTTTAATTAAGTGTTTTTTCCTGTTATGTAATGTGTAATGCATAATTTTTACTAAAATACATGTTCGTTTGTTGTTTATGATATTATATTTTGTTGTTTATGATCTTAGTGATATAGTGTTCTGCATATTTTCTTTACAATCAAAAGTGTTCTTTGACTTTGTTCTAAAATATTTGTAGATATATCTAAGACTAGAATAATAGTTATTAAAGTGAATACAAGATATTGTAGATATCATTTCCTTTATTAATATATTTTAGTATTATGTCATGTAAGTGATGTGCATATAACATTGCAAAATATACTTTGTAACACAAATGAGAGTCAGTTAAAATATATTTTGCAATAAACAAGTATACATTTCATAATATTTCCATTTCAATCCAATAAATAAGAAATGGAATAGTTATGCCACAGATTATCAAACTACAGTAATAAATTATTATATATAAAAAATTTCAATGCAACATGTCATCTAGCAGCTCACTTAGTCTCTATTTTTAAAATGATATTATCAAAATTTATTTTGTGTGTAAATTAACAGTTATTTTTTTATTTTGTGATTTTATATTGGCAATACTTGTTTCTGTACAAGTATATGTTGTGACAAATTCATTTTTCAGCCCATCCTAGAATATCCAAATCCTTCAAAACATCACAGAATATCCATGCTTATGATGGAGTTAGCAGATGTATTGAAGAATGGGAATCAAAAAAGATGGATCTGAACTCTCCCAGAAAAAATTGAGAAGGATCAGAGGTATGTTCCCAAATTTTTCAGGACTGATAAATTTTTGCTCTTCCATGTAAGAATCCAGCAATGCAAAAAGAAAACCATTCATATCAACCCAATATTACTTTAAAAGGAATATTCAAATGTATAAAATTCTATCTTATAATGAATTATTGTTTAAGATAATTTTAATATAAAAGTAATAAATTTTTAACATGTATTTATCTTCATCTCTTGACAAATGATAAGGCATTTTTTATTGTATCAATATTTGTTACTGATGATATTTAATTTATAGAAAATTTTCATATGTAAAACATGTTTATGCTTCTATATAAAGAATGTGAATTCATTCGAATAATGATGAATACAATAATGATGATAATGATGATTTCTAAAAATATGGCAATAAACAGGTAGAACTGTTTTGTATTGTATTTATTTCCATGTGTACAAGTTAATTTTTTGAGATGTTTCCTGAAACTATAAAGAATGCTAAAGTATGCCAAGAGAATAAAAAGAATGTGGAGTATTGTTCTAAAATAATGATAATGATCTACAAATTTTACTGTGGCCCATTCTTTTTAAAATTCTAAGTATATTTTGTTCTAAATGGCCCTCTTCCAAACTAGATAAGTCAATAGATCCAGGCCAAATATGCAAATTACAAATAAGTGAGTTTTTTTGTAAACAAATGGAAATTTTCATTCTATTTAATTATTAGAAAAAATTGAAATGGAATTAAAGAAAATGATTTAGAAATTTTAAATAAAAGTAAATCAACTTCCATTATCAAAAATTTAAATGAATTTTAAATGCATCTTCAAGTTACCAGTTCCATTAAAAAAATTCTCAATTACATTAAAAAATATAAAATCCAGAAATTATATAAACCATGTAATATAAAATAATAATAAATATAAAAATAAAATACAATGAGATAACAATGTACAGAGAAATATCTGCACTTTTGGAATATGTCTGAGAATGCAATACACCAAAAGTGTTATTACAATTTCATCTTAATTTTTTTACAGAAACTGACTTTTTATGATTTCAGAAAATAAACTTTATTTTTAGTCTATGATATAGTGATTTAAGCTCTAAAACAAAGTATATTTTCTACCATAGAGTTACAGCTGGATCTCACAGGTATAAAGCATGACATAAATACATTGATGTATTGATGCTGATGCTGTCAATTCCTGCTATATTGCTAGATGCTGCATTGTTATGCCGGAGATGACTTTTCTTCAACTTTATGCGCTGCACCAAGAGTATGTTGGCCATTCGTCCAATCAGAAGAGAGATTGTTTTATTTCTTAATTTAATATAGCGAGTAGAGAAGATACCATGTTTGCATTCAATAATGAAGGATTTCTGGAAGAAATGAGAAAATATCGAAATGATATATATCACGCATTCATACAGATCTTTCAGAATTTGAATTTTGTAACGAGAAAACCTTGACATTTAATAAATTTATAAATGAAGCCATCGATAAATAAAACAGTTCTTGAGTTTTGCTATCCATGTTGAATTAGTTGACTTCAAATAGCCAATAACTAAACAACGCTTTCGGTCTGAACATCAGTATGCTTGATGTTTCGTGCATGACGCATTTACATCAGCATACTGATGTCATATTTTATACCTGAGAGACCCAGCCTTTAAATTTTATTAGGCCTATGTCTCCAGACATATAAAACCAATAATATTAAATCAATGATTATTAGAGCAATTTCCATAATTTAAAAAACAAGCTCTCTTATATTATTAATACTTTCGAAAAGCATGGATTTAAAAGAAAACACATTATTAAAATCATCAGTAAAATATTATGTAATCAAAAATAATATCTACAGACCAAATAGAAATATTTCAAATATGGAATACATAACATACCATACTTAATAAAGTCAAATGAACTTTACAAAAACAGAACAACATATTAATGACAGTTAGAAGAACCTTACATTATAAAATAAAATTAAAAATGAAAAAGAAAATAGATCAACTAAAAAACAAGCTGGGATATATAAAATTCAAATTTATATAGAATGACCATTTGTCATGGATTTTGATACTATGTCTTACAGCAATACATGTCCTGAATTTTAAAAACTATTCCATTTTCAAGAAGCAAGGTTGTTTGTTTTTGAAATTTCTGTCTGGTATCAGCTAGTTTGATTACATTTGAGAGCAACATTGCCTTTAGGCTTGGGCTAGTGGGGTGCTTGTCCTGGATTGAGATTTAAAATCTATTCCATTTTCAAGATAGAAATTTTTTTATTTTTTGAAATTTTCATGCGAAATTGATTATATTTGATAACATTGTTCAAAAGACAGGTTCAAAATACTTGAAATCAGTATAGTCATATCAAATACTTAACATGTTTTAATGTTCGAATGTTTCAATTTTAGTACAATATAGGATGGATTTTAGGTATTATCATTATGGTTAGAAGTGTTATTGTATTGATGCTATTGCTAATTAATAATACAATGTATCTAGCAATTTGGGAAATACTGTATATAAATATGGAAATAAAAATTGTTAAAATTTATTTCCAGTTAAATTTTTTTCTTGTCCCAGATTGTCATGAGCAGGAAATGACCAACCTAAATTTATAATACTTTTACTAATAGCAGCATGGTGTATATATAGAAATAACTAGGAAAACGGCAGAAAGGATACAGCGAATATAATTTTAATAAAACAACAAACAAGAATTTACAATCTGGTGTGGCATAGCACTTTAAAGAAGAATAGAAGTGAATTGAAATAATATAACAATATTAAAGAATATATCTGACAAAGATTTTATAAAAGAAAAATAACACACATATCAAGAAAATATATTTTACAAAATTGTTATAAATTTGAGAGAGTCATGCAATCTTCCTGCAGCTTAAAAATATCTAACTGGCTAGATTAAAAAAGCATACTATTAATTATTAATTTTTTTATGTAAATATGATCATTAGATTGTATTAACTTTTAAGTAATTTTTATGGCATCTAATTTTGTTAAAGTAGTACATATTTAATCATTCATAATTTAAAATTTAAAATTATGAGTTATTAAAAAAATAAAAAAATACATTAAAAAAAATGTTCTGTTCTATTATTTTAAATATTCTACCTTATTATTCTAATTTGGCAGTTGCTGCATTGATGGTGAGATCAAATGCCTGAAATACTTTACTACTAAGTTAACTCTTTAGTGGTGTCATCTTTACCCAAATATATTTAGTTTCATGGCAGGCTGTCTGCCTGCATTTTTAATAAAAAATTTTTGCTATTTTTTAATCTATATCTTCTGACTGAATTAAAGTTTTTATTTCTAACAAATCTCTACTCTACAATGCAAAAAAATTTATTTTTCTATGTTATATGTTACTGATTTTTAATAAATTTTTATGTAATTTGATAAGTCCTTATTAAAAGTATGTAAACAAACAAAGGATTGAATTTTAGATATCCCTAAATTTTTTTACATCATCAAAACAAATGTGGTTCCTGTTTCATTTGTAATTAAGAGATGCTGAATTCCAAGGTCCTTTGGAAATGGTGTATCAGTGGGAGTGGCATGCAAACAAGGGCAATCAAACATGATCTCCAGAAATTCTTCAACTTTGATGGCCACTAAATTGCATATTATTAAAATTTAACCTCATATTCTAATTTTATTGGGTTCTCTGATATGTTTGTATGTATATTTTGTAACAATTTCCAACCAAAAATAATTTTTTTTGTTTTATCAATTTTTTTTATCTGATTTATAATATGCAAGTTATGATGATAAACAGATTCAAAAATTCAATTTCTCATTACAGTTAATGATAATAAAGTCATTTGTTTTTTTCTTAAAGAGAAAGATGAGTGTACTGTATATTAAACACTATATAATGTGATACTAGAGTCAGAATTTATGATGTAAGAGTATGTCAGTTTCTGTTTAGAACTAAACAATCATTTCTTCAAGTAAGTTATTGTTAATTAATTTATCTTCTAATATTTATTTTTTCATTATATAATTAAACATTAAACAATTTCAATTAGAAATTTTATGAAATCTTTAATAAATTTATTAGTATAAATAAAAGAAAGAGACAGCCATGCACAAGAATATATTAAATCATTATTCAAAATTTAATAAACAGCTTAAGTAAAAATTTGGAGTCAGATAAATAATACATTAAAATTTATAAAATCAAGAAAACTATATTTAATCAGAAAAACTTTAATCACAAATTCAATAGTTTGTTTACATGCATCACAACACAATGCAAAACAAGCAATAGCCATGCCATGAATTGGTGATCTATTTTTAGAAATTATTAATTATGAAAACATATCTCATTTTGAGTGATTGGTTGTAGAATGAGTGATTTCATGTAGAATTATCAGCTCTTGAGAATTTTTTTATCAACTGATTTTGGTACTTTGCAAAATGTAATGAGTGCATCAGGAAAGATTTAGCGATTTAGGAAAATTCTAATTTTTCCAAATTTTTCAAAAAAAAAAAAAAATTATTTAATTTTACTATTGAGTTTGGAAAAATGTGGAGTTTCAGTCTGCTGAAATCACTTATGGATTAATTAAATTAAAATTTAAAAAAATTTATTTTGATTAATTTTAACTGTTTTATTATTTATCAGATATATTAATCTATATGAATCTTGATTTGTTTAATATAAATTCTTTAAGTATATTTAATGCTTTAAAGGATTACATAAAGGATCTGTCAGTATATTTTAAGTTACAACAACCACAGTTAGTAGTTTTTATATTGATTGATTATATTATACAATAAAAAATTTTATTAATATATATACATTGATTGAAATTTTTTAGAATTTAGAATGATTGAAAAACTTCAAATCTATATATAGATTAAAGTAATGCTATTTTCATTGAATTTACCAAATATTAAGGCAGAATTTTCAAATTGTATATCAATCCTCAGAAAAGCATTATTAAGTTCAAAATGATCTTCAGTATTAAAATTTGATTGGTTATTGCTAATGCTAGCTATTTTTGGAGAAATAGTGCTAAAATAGATACTAATAAAAATTATAATCAAAATTTAATGAATTATTGAAAAAACTTTTTTCATCATATAATTGAAAGCTATATACAGTAGTTCTTTTATAATTCAAAAAATAAACTACATAAATCTGTAGAGATTAAACACTTATTAGCAGTCAAGAATAACTTTATTTCATAAGTAACAAACGTTTTTGGCTGTCCGCCATCTTCAAGTTACAAAATTGGAACTTTTTATGTTTTCATTTGTTACTTATGAAATAAAGTTATTCTTGACTGCTAATAAATGCTTAACCTCTACAGATTTACACACTTAAAATAAGTTTAAGCATTACTGTTTCGATATGCCTCAAAAAATAAAGATAAGAACTTTTTATGTTTTCATTTGTTACTTATGAAATAAAGTTATTCTTGACTGCTAATAAACGCTTAACCTCTACAGATTTACACACTTAAAATAAGTTTAAGCATTATTGTTTCGATACGCCTCAAAAAATAAAGATAAAAACTTCATTTCAAATAATAAAAATATGATTTCTTAGTTTTTAAATAAATTAAAAATTTATGTTTTTAAAACATCATTTTTAATATTCAGATCCATTATATGTTTCCATTATTCATATTTTTCTAACAATAGATATTGGAAAATTATAAATATTGCAATATTTATTCTTTGAAATCCAAATTGAATTATAAATAAAGCCTTAAGCAACAAATCCCAATTTGTTAATCATTTTATCTTTAATTAAATTCATTTTTGTTGAACATTCTCTCTATATTAATGATCTTAATAATTTCATAAATCAGGTGAGAGATTATCTTATAATATATATGTATTTGTATAATCAAAAATCATCATCGATACAAAATCATCAAAAATGAAAATTTGTGAAAAGTGCTGCAAATTTATATTTAAAAAATATAGATAGTATTAAACAGCACCTAAATACATAACAAAATTTTTCAGAGCTAGATTGTGATAGATAATAAACTTGACAGCATTACACTAGTGTGATTGCAATTTAGTAGTAGTCATAAATTAAATTTTTCTGTATTTATTTTCATTTAGTTTTATTTTAATTGTATTAATTTTATTCATAGGAAAACTGTCTAAATTTATTTATTATTTTATGCATTCCCAATATGAAAACCTTTGAGAAATGTTGCATTAATATGAAATTTGATGTTAGATATTTAGTATATTAATTTTAACTATTAGCTAGAAGCTTAAGATTTTTATTAGCAGTATTATAAGAAAAGCAAATATTTAATATGAGTTTCTGACCAAATAACAATTAAATTGCTTTATCAGATACTTTATAGCATAAATTAATAAATCAACATAAAATACAATAATGAAGACATCTTTTTATGAAGAGTTACCATCATTATTTTATCATCTGATTTTTTGGATTCTACAATATATATTAATTTCCTAATGTCTCGTATTTGAATATTAAATTGGAAATAAGAAAAAACATAAAACATCTTCTATTTTATAAATGCAAAATTATAACAGCTTCTGAGTTAAAAATATATTTTCAATTTTAACTAAAATCAAATTTGTCTGACAAGTTTCTATAAGATATCCATATCAAATTTCAATATAAGAATCAATTCTGGTAGAGAAACATCACAGAAAATAGCTTTCTTCAAAATTTATAAATTTTAATGTTGACTATATTTAGTTCTAAATTTTAACCAGAGCTATTTTCTGCAATATTCTGAATTTCATGAAAATATATTCAATGGAATTAAACTGATGCATTCAGATAAGCAAGCAAGTATGACAATACTAACAGATAACTACTACAAATATTGCAAACATGTAAAAAAATTAAGATAATAAATTATAGCAAAATAATTATAGTTCAAAGAGTTAACTGCAATAAAAATGAAAATATGTATATTTTATTTTACTTTTCTATAAAACTAAACTGAAGCATATTTTACAAGACATCACAATATTTTTAATATCTTCACAGAACCTGGTAATATATTTAAATTATTGCTACTTCAGTAAAGAAAAATTTCTTTCTTATTGAATCAAAGCATTTATAACAAAGTGATGATTCAGTTATAATATTATATTATATATAATATACAGTCAATTCTCATTATTCGTGTATTCAAATATTCGTGAAAATTTATTTGTAACCAGAAAATTGATTTTCACAGAGCTTTCACGCTTATTCACGGACTCCCGCTGAGCAGTGATTTTACTGTTACCAATGTAAACTCTCTCTCTCTCTCTCTCTCTCTCTCTAATAAAGGAAGTTGTTTGTTACCAAATGTAATCTCTGTGTTGTTCTCCCAAAAAAGTCTCATTACCTATCGTTGCTCACTCCACATTCTTCAGGTCTCACAGAAGAATGTGACCCTATGCTTGAATCAGCCTCAAATTTAGGCACCTAACTTCCTGCACATTTGCTCCTTATGCTGAAATTTTAGGAAAATGCGTCAGCCTCGTCTGAAATGCAAAAAGCAATTCAGTCGCACCTAACTTCCTGCACATTTGCTCCTTATGCTGAAATTTTAGGAAAATGCGTCAGCCTTGTCTGAAATGCAAAAAGCAATTCAGTCAAGGCTGACGTAGTTTTTCAATGCAGTTCAGAAAGACAATGTGTCAGTTGCCACATCAAACAACTACCCATCTAAAATAAGATTTTATTTACTACATAGTTAAATGAGTTTAAAAAATTAAATAAAGATTACTGTAATTATAATACTGTATATAGTTCTGTACACTGCATATACTATAATTATTTGAAAGTACTGTAATACACATTAAATTGTGTTTTTTTTCTGTTTAAAGATACCTTAAGCAAGGATGAAAATATTGGAAAGACAGGTTCGAGGAACCTAACTCTATGTTTCCCATAGGCACAATGGTTCAGTATTCACGAAGAATTTACAGAATGTAACCATTGTGAATAATGAGAATCGACTGTATTTTTCTAGAAATTCCACATCTATTTTGTGTTATGTAAACATATCAAAAGATGAATAGAATTTATTTGAAAGATCTTTTTTAAATAATATTTTCATATAATAAAGTTTATTTTTTACTTATTATATTATTTCAGATATTTTATCTTTAAAGAGATTAAACTTTCTAAAAAAATAAAATTTGACTTTTCAGAAAAAAATAAATCATGCTACCTCTTTTTATCATTTTCTGTATCAGCCAAGAAGTACAAATGTTTTAGTCGTGGTTCTGGTGGGATTGCTTCATATGTATTCTTTTTCCCTGAAACAGTACAACTTTGTACTTTGTAACCGTGTAACAGGAACATACCTATTAACAAAAAAAAGGAAATATCAA
Source organism: Olivierus martensii (assembly GCA_000484575.1). NCBI lineage: Eukaryota > Metazoa > Arthropoda > Arachnida > Scorpiones > Buthidae > Olivierus > Olivierus martensii. The sequence goes on along the minus strand of AYEL01083521.1, from coordinate 33,322 downwards.
TATTATTTAAATATAGTTTACTGCTCAGTTTATATATTAAATATGAAAATTGTTGTGAACAGAATAAATTGTCATATCTATTGGATTATAAGACAAACTTTTTTCTTATAAATACCTTAAAAAAATTATTCTATATCTCATAAGCCAAAAGTGCTATACAGTATATGTGAAAAACAAGAAGTTGGCAAGCAACAAAATGTAGTTAATGGATAATTCCATTGTTATAATGGATATTACAATGACCAATCTATGCACTTATCAGTAATTATCAGGCTGTTATTGGAGTAACAATTAAATTCCAGTTATACAGTTGAGCTCTAATCAATAATAATGATGATTATAATGATAAACATCTAGATTACTACCTTTAAAAAATCAAATAATAAATAAATAGAATTATTTAGGTAGATAAATTTTAAAAACTTTTTAAAATCCTAAAATGTTTTCAACTACCTTATAAAGCCCTCTTCAGCAATAAAATTATTAAGAAAATAATACAGTATTGCTAGTATTGCTTAACATTAAGATTTAAGGAGCATTTCATTGACATTTAACATTTCAAGATTTTAAAAACTTTTTAAAATCTTGAAATGTTATTAAAGCAAACTATACAAAAATGAACATACTGATGATAATACTAAATACAAGTAAACTATAAGCAAAATAAATAAGATAAGCTGTTTATTCAAAAATGTTTTCAGCTATCCACATAGCCTGCATCAGTTGAAAACAGGCCAAAAAAGTTTTCCTTCAGTCCACCTCTTCTGGACAAATTGAGAGTGACCAGCACCTTAAAACTACAAAACTCAAAAATGTATGTGGAAAATTGCTCTTCCATATACATTTCCGAAAAAATTCAACAAACAGTTCTTACAAAATACATTATTATTAATGCCAAACTGACATTTTTAGATATAATTAATAATATAAAACATAGCCATAACTTAAAAATTGAAATTACATAAAATATTGAACTATGCAAAAAATGTCAACAGTAAAGAATTGGAGTATTGCAATGTGTGACTAGGAATGTTATTATGTATGGATAGATTTATAATTGCAGTTTTTAGGTGTTTGTTTTTATTAAAAAGCTTAAAGGGAGAGCAGAAGTAAACCATATGTTTCTTTACCATTGATGTTTTTCACATAGTTTCAATACATGTATAGAAACACATATCAAAAATCTTACAAACTTATATGATATTCTTAGAATAAACAGAAAAATATGTTGTACTCCTCCAATTTACTTAAATTGTCCGAACAATGTGTGTTTATCCTCTGCAACATAGATGTTTTTCGAATGTTTTACCAACAAATGTTTTTCCACTGTGAATTTGTGCTGAAATAGATTTATAATTTTATGTTAAAAGTGGAAGTTTATCTATATAATCTGGATGTAACTCAAATTTGGTGTTCCTAGAATAACTGCAGCAATGTTTTGCAACAGAGAGAGAAGGATTATGGGTGCTAGGGTATCTGCTGGAAGACTTCTAAAATAGCGTATTTTGTAATTCTTCCGATCTTGTGTGTTGTGTATAAAATAGTGTATTTTGTAATTTAGTTTGTTAGGTGTCTGCTGGAAGACTTCATTCCAACATCCAATAATAAATTGTGTAGTCTGCTGGAAGACTTCATTCCAACATCTAAGGGCTAATAAATTATGTGTGGTATAAAATAGTGTATTTTGTAATTTAGTAATAAATTGTGTGATGTGTATAAAATAGTGTATTTTGTAATTTAGTTTGTTAGGTGTCTGCTGGAAGACTTCATTCCAACATCCAATAATAAATTGTGTAGTCTGCTGGAAGACTTCATTCCAACATCTAAGGGCTAATAAATTATGTGTGAATAGTGTATTTTGTAATTTAGTGTGTTATACAATAGTAAAACACATAATAGTGTATTTTATAATTTAGTGTGTTATACAATAGTAAAACACATATCTTCAATCCAACATCCAAGGGCTAATAAATTATGTGTTGTGTATAAAATAGTATTCCAACATTTAAGGGCTAATAAATTGTGTTTTGTGTATAAAATAGCATCATTCCAACAACCAAGGGCTAATAAATTGTGTGTGTTGTATATAAATTAGTGAATTTTGATTCAGTGTGTTATACAATAGTAAAACACATATAATAAAGTAAATAATGGTAAGTATCTCTCTCACCTCACCCATTAGGGGAGTGAGATGGGGACCGATAACGAATTAATCTATTTTACACAGTCTTATATGGAAAATATTGTCCCGCAATTCGACATTACTTCGGTGACGGATTAGTGTCGAATTGCGAGACACCACTGTATTACCAGGTGTTTGGATAATGTACCGCAATTCGACATTACTTCGGTGACGGATTAGTGTCGAATTGCGAGGCACCACTGTATTACCAGGTGTTTGGATAATGAATGCCTTACTGTAATATGATTAAATTTTTCTGACATTTTAGAAATGTATTATTTTATTAATATGACCCATATAATAAGAACATGTTCTTAAAATACTTTAAAATAATTCACAAAAATAAATAATTCTTAATAAAAAAACTTTTTCTTTTAAATCAAACTACCCAAAAAGGAATGCAGCTTTATTCATAATGTCTAGTCAATTTAATAAATTAAACAATATTTATCAGGCTACATGGCCATTTTAATCATTATTCATAATGGCCAAGCATTATAAATAATGTCCTATTATTCATTTAGCCCATAACATAGATATCAAAAACATACCTGATGTATTGCTTAATATGTGAGACGAATGCAGGCAGTATTATCCTTTCTACAAATAGCAGGATCTTATACCCTTTATATATATATATATTAATAGAAAAATATAACAAATAAATAATATTTGAATACTAAATATATTACAGTAAGACCCCGCTTAACGCTACTCCATTTAACACTGTTTCGATATAACACGGTGTTTTCCGAATTCAATATTTTTTGTTTTGATTCACTTTGGCGCGGCTTTTCAAACCATTATACTCACATAAATACAAAATCGTACAAAGATAAGGAAGTTTGTGTTTCTGAAAATGAAGAGCAAAAGGAACTTTCAACGGATTTCTTCAAACAAGTTTAGCCACTATTACAGAAATTATGGATCAGTTTATACAAAATGATTCAAATTTAATAGAAGTTCAAAGGCAAGATGAAGTGTCATGGGTTGCGATGTCTAGCTATTGACAATTGCTTTCTGAACAAAAGAGGAAAAATCAAATGACATTAGATTATTTCTTAATTAACCAAAAAAACAAAAAGTATCAAATGAGGAAGAACCTTTCTCATCACAACCATAAATTATTTACTTGAATATTCTTGATTTTCATAAATGATTTATGAATACAAATCGCTATTAGCAATAAAAAATGTCTATAATTAATGTAATACAATAATAATTATAATAATAAATGTTACAAAATAGAATAAAAAAATAATACATATATTTTTTTAATTCACTATCCTGTTTCACTTATCTCCATTATTTACCTGTTAAGATAACCTCGTTTAATGCTGTTTCGTTTAGCGCTTGATTTTGTTGGAATGTATCCCCCGTGTTAAATGGGGTCTTACTGTACATGCTATAGTCCATAGGTAAACAGGTTGCATTAAATTTATGACATAGTATGATACTGGTGGAAAATTTTATGGCAGTCTATCATTAATGAGATCATGTTTTTCTCTTTTCAAAATTTCTAATACCTCTATCAAATATAATTAAATAGAGATCTTTAGAAAAGTTAATGAAATATGAAGATAGATATTTGAAATATTTAAAAGTATATAAATTATTCACTTAATGGAGTTCTATCATTGACACATTTTCATGTTCTGTTTTTTCAAGATTTTATTAAAAATTGAATGCACAATGAAACATTATAAAATATATACTATACAGCAATATCTGTCTTTTTTTCATGAAATAAAGTAAGCTCATGAAAAAATATTTTTTATTCAACAATAATATTTTTAAATGTGGCATTAACAATATGGATTGTTTGCCAGAAGTATTTATACATATAATGTAAAGTTCTCTGACTTGTATTAGCTACTCAATATTAGAAATGAAAATTTTGAACTTAAACCAATTAATATTATTTATTACTCAGTCAAGAGATAGTGCTAGAAGGTTTATATTAATTAAAATAAAAATAAGTATATCTAAAATGTAAAACAATATATATATATATATATACGTATACACCAGTAATTTGAATTTGTCAATTTTCTTATTTTCAATTTCTATAAGGATGCCATACTTCTATGTTTTTCACTATTTCCAACACCTGTACTTTATCTACATACTTAAGTGTGTCCTATTGTTTATCTGTAAATTAGATATTTGTACCCTAAGTTAAATAGTTATTAAACTGTTTAAAGTTTTTCAGCATTATTTCCTTAGGTTCTTATATCATGAATTTTCCAATTCATCTTAAAAAAATTAACTTTGCTAGATGATGCCAAACAATGCACACTAGCATAATATATGATACACTTGTATTATTTTACATCTATTCATAAAAATTACAAACAAAGGTTTATGTTCAAAGTATTTTTAAAAATTTTTTGCATAAAAACTGAAAACTTAAAAGAATGAAATAATTTTAGTTAGAGAAAATTAAGATATATGTAATATAACAAATTAAATGTATTTAAATATTACTTGTTAGCACTAGATCACCAATGATTATTTATTAAAAAGAAATTATTGTTATCATTATATCCTACACATTTATAATATTGTATTTTGATTATTATAAATATATAGACATGATTTAAAAAAACACTAATATTATTACTTCAATTAAATCCATATCTCTGCTTTTTTCAGAAAAAATAATACAAACATCACAGCACTTAAGAAGGAACAAACTTTATTCCAGAAATGAGTGTTGATAGAATAACAGGTGCTGGAAGAAAGGACCAGTGTATGGTTATTATTATTTTTTTAAATTTAATAATTTAAATGTCTCCGAGAATCATATGGTGAATTGGTGTAGTAGAAGAGAGTGAGTGTCTTACCAAAAATATTTCTGAAATAAAGATTGTTCCTGTTTTGTATTATAATATTATCACTTGTTAAATATTTGTGGTCATTGTCATTATAGTGAGAATTGACACTATCTTTATGAAAGTTTATTTTAAAATGAAGAGAATTTCAAAAAGATTTATATTAATGAAATATGTAATAAACTTCATTCTATTAATTTATAGTTGGAATATTTATAAAATATTATAAACAAGCATTATGTTGTATAATTTCATCTATAATCAATATACTATATATTAATGCAATACACAGCAGAAATAAAACTGATTGCATAAATTGTGTTTAATTAATTTCAACATTTTAAATATTATACGTATGGTAATTAATTAAAAAAAGTTAATAAATTTTTACATCAGACAAAACAAAAATTAAAATAAAAATTTAACTATTTATCATATGAATAAATTATATTACCTAAGGCAGTGGTGGCATTTCGGTCAGTATAGAAATACAAAGATGCATCTTTAAGGATAAAATATCTTCTTTTCCATGTTTTCCATCTCTGGCTTAATTTACCAAGATAGCCATGGCAATCAGGATTGGATATAGATATTGGTGGAAGCTGCACATTTCTGAGAAGCAAATCCAGATACGGATCCACCTAAAAAATTAATGACAAATATGCATTTAACTGCATTTAAATTTTAATTCTTAATTCTAACAATTTTCAAATAAGAATAAAATTAAAGTTATTTATTTATTAATTAAACAGAAATTGTTTGTATTATATTGTACACCTAAACTTCAATTTATACAATATGTGAATTGCATGATTTTTTGATTTAACATGGTTGAAAAATTGATATCAAATTTTCATTTTATGCGGTACAATTTCAGTTTAAATTCAATATGACAGCAAAGATGATCAATATCATAGAAGTAGAAGTAGAAATAGAAGAAGAAGATGATGATGATGACCAATAATATTCTAAACTATGGGTAACAAATAACAGAATCCTTAGCTGTTCTAGCAGTACTGATCAGTGACCTCTACAATACAATATACACATGATCTTTAATTTATCTATAACATTCAATTATTAGAATTGTTAATTAACACATATAGTAATTTATATATGATGAAAAAAATACTAAAAAATTATCAGACATGTTAATCTTTCAATAAATTGTATCTTTGATACTAATCCAAACATAAACTGTAACATAAGATTTGGAAGGGAATTATGAAACTACTTAGCTCAATATGAATAGATTTATAAGGAATCAAGTAAAAATAAAAAGTAAACACTGATGATGGATTTTTTTTAATTTGTTTTTTAAATAAATTCCAAAAATTTCTTTAGAAAACAAATAAAAAAAAATCCAAGATAGACAAAATTAGCAGCAATAATAGTGACTTTGAACTGAGAAAGAAGACTATTTTCATATTAACAACAGAAGAAAATATGGAATAAACTGGTTTTCACACATTTTTAATGGTATGTATCTGTATTCTTAATTTTTTAATTGTATATCTGTTTAAAATTAGTGTTAACTTATTTGTAATTTATTTTGAATAAAATGCAAATTATTTAATTGAGTATTACAGATGATATTGATTTTCTATATAAATGTTAGTCTTGATTTACACAATATTTTTTCAAATAGAACATAAAAAAAAGTATATAATTGAACTTGGATCCTCCAAAGTGATAAAATTGCCTGGAATTGAATTAAGTCCTGAAAGATGCCCATCTGTTAAGGTGATTGCTTTATCACATGGATATCTGGCTAAATTTAAATTTTTAATAAAATAGAAAAAGTAGTTTTGGTCAATATGATGTGAAAATAACCAAGTTAAAAATATTGTAAGGACAATCATAAGAGCAGATTATTATAAGTTAAATGAGCACTTGTACTGTCATCCACAGGACCCAGTATTTCACAGCTTCTTTTTATAAATTTTTCACTTTCACTCATATTTATATTTCTTTTATGCTACTTACATTTCTTCAACCTCTCAAAAATTTCAAACTTTAGATCAATTTTTTAGATCACTAGTGATCTGAACCTATCTCTGCACCTTTCATCACAATTGTATCCATATTTCCCTGTGAATTTTTCTTCACACACAGACAAATCAATCATACTCTCAACTATTAAATATAACTGCTTACACTTACTTTTATAATTCAATTATTATGCAGCACTATTAGCAGCTTAAGTTTATTTATTTTTACAAACGTTTTCGGCAATCCTGCCATCCTCAGGTTCCATTCTAAAAGCAATCGAACACAATTTAAAAATTCTTTTTTACATAGAAGAATATATGGTTTCTATGGTAACAGAACATGTTTAATATAGTTATATATGATCTACATTGTAACTCCGTTTTTTAAAATATTCCGTATAGGAATTTTTGCCTATATAATAAAAAACGTAAATAATAATAAAATATGTAACATATAAACATATAATAAATAACAAAACAGTTTGTGGGTTAGATATTATACCACATGCCATGATTCCTACTCGATCGCATATTTCCATGGGAGGGGGGTTCTAATGTCATCATAAGATCGTGAGATGCGCTGAGTCTAGTTCCATGGGAGGGGGGTTCTAATGTCATCATAAGATCGTGAGATGCGCCGAGTCTAGCAACAATGACAGAATCGATTGAAATATTAAGAAGGCAGGAAACGGAAATCATAATAAATGAGAAGCCGACATTAGAACCCCCTCTCCCATGGAAATATGCGATCAAGAAGGAATCACAGCATGTGGTGCAATATCTAACTCACAAACTGTTTTGTTATTTATTATATGTTTATATGTTACATATTTAATTATTATTTACATTTTTTATTATATAGGCGAAAATTCCTACACGGAATATTTTAAAAAAATGAAGATACAATGCAGATCATATATATCTATATTAAACATGTTCTGTTACCATAGAAACCATATATTCTTCTATGTAAAAAAGAATTTTTAAATTGTGTTCGATTGCTTTTAGAATGGAACCTGAGGATGGCAGGATTGCCAAAAACATTTGTAAATATAAATAAAGTTAAGCTGCTAATAGTGCTGTATAGTAATTGAATTGTCAATCATACTCTTTTAAATTTTTAATAATTTCATTCATTTTATTTACTTAAAATTCATTTTAATAATTAATATATATTAATATATATATTGTTAGTTATATTATGCAAGTTATAAAAATTTATCAAAATTTAGATAAAGATTGTTATAATGAATATTTATTACTTTATATATTACTTGCTAAGATCTTTTTTAAGATACAAAAAATTATTGAAATCAATGCATATCTCCATGCGGTTATTTTAAAATATATACAAGAAAACTCTAAGCATTTTGATAATTTTTAAACTGAACAAATTAATCTTTTAAGTATATATTTATTGCTTATGTATCTCTCAATATCTTTCATTCTAAGTACACAAACTGCCATAAAAGTTTATATTTAAAGTAATATCAAATTAATAGTCCATAGATCAAATTTTCCAGAACACAGTTTTAAATAAAATCTCAATTAGTGAAGTTTAAATAAATACAAAGTTACAAAAACAAAGTAATAAAATATTATTATATAAAAGTTAAAATTACAATTTAAAAATTGAATAATAAAGACAAAATGGAAAATAATTATAATCTGTATACTAAGAGTATTTCACCTAGAAAAATCATCACGATATCATAATAATTAAAACCAATAACAATGAAGACAGAATTATTGCTTAGTTTTTTCTGTTTAACCATGTTTACTAGCAATTAACAGAAAGTCTGAACAAAATAGAATAGCCAATCAGTTATTTTTATAATAGAACAGCTGTTAATTACCTATTGAAATGAGGATAATTTATAAAATTAAGAGCCATCATGAAAAATGTTTAGAAGAATTTAATTTATCCAAAAATATAGCAAAATTTTTCCACAATCATAGAAATTAATAAGGGAATCAAAAGTTCATTAATCTTCATTTAATTATTATAATACAGCTTCTACCATCACATAAAATTTTTATGTATGTAAACAATCATCCATCATCCTGTTCTAATCAGATTATACTTTTTAAATATATACGATGTAATTAAAAATATTTTGATTTTATTTTTAAAAATCTAAAAACTGAATGATTTATTTTTACTTAATATTTTAATTTTAATAAATCATTTTCATAGATTTTATTCAAGGAATCAACAAAGCACTTTAAGCAAGAACAGATACAAAATTTATTATTAGTTATTCACTACATAAACTAATAATAAAATGTAGTAATATTCTCGGTGTTTTATAGCCCTCCTCAGCTCCTTCTTGCAGATGTGTGTCTTATATTCTACACTGGAGTGTGATGCAGGCTGTCCCTGTTAATAAGAATAGCTTGCATCACACTTTTAATTATTAGTCTGACAAGAGCTGAAAACGTTTCTGTGCTTATTTACTAACTGTAATAAAGTTTTTTTGTATCCTAGCTAAGTGCTAGAAATAAAAATAATATAATGACTAATCTTAAGAACAATGAAGACATATATCAACTATGGATAACAGGATCAAATTTGGATGATTTTACAATCTTAAAGGATTCAGTATTCCATTGTCCATTATTACTATTAAAATTATTAACATTATGGATCATTTTTCACTTATGATGGGGGTATCAAACATAATCATCATCATAAATCAAGGACAACTTGTATATATTTTTTCCACTTACATTATTTTATAGACTAGGTCAGTAGAGATTAAAAATTTCAAATAATAGTAATAATTTTGATAAATTGATTTTGTTAATTCATCAAATATCTGATATTAAAAGCTTTTAAGATGAAATGATTCTTTTCAGAACTATGGATAGGCCTGTCATAAGCCAGAATTCAAAAATGCTCAAAATTTATGAATTTCTCACAACTAATGTTTACTAAGACAATATATTATCTTAATAAACATAAAGAATAAACAAGAACCAGATACTAAAAAAGATGCCATATATCAAACTATTTGGTCAGGGATTTGAACTCATGAAATGCATTGATCAATCACAAAATTTACTGATTACATTACCATCATAAATGCAAGTGATTATAAGTTGAAGATTACCAGTATTATATTTTGACAAAATTTGATAGTCCTAAAGAGTTTTTGATAGCCAAAATAATCAAATTTAATTAAATTATCAAATTTTCGAAATATAATACTGCCTATGTTAAAAAGTACCAACTTACTTCATATTTAAAAAGTGTGAAAATATTTATATTTACAATATAGTACATATTAATAACATAAAATTAATGAAAATTATTCAGTATAAATAAATTATTATTTTAATATTAAATGAAATAAACAATTGTAGAAAAATAAATCAGTTATTGACAGTGAGTCATTTTAAAAAGCTTATTTTTACTGCATTAAAAATATTTAAAAAGTAGCAAAGTTTCTGTTAATTGCCACTAAACAGTGTTGATTAATCTAATATTTCCATCTTCATTGTAATTGGTTTAAATGCTATGACATCATATGTAAAGATTTTTCTAGAGATAATTTTTCAGCATACTGACTATAATTATTTAAAAAAATACAATTATTAAAATCTACATATTACATGATCAATGGAATCCTTTATATTCTACTGATCTTGTAACATATAAATTTACATTGATCTTGTAACATGTTGATAGTTTTTTTTCTATGATCATCTGTTTATACTGAGATAAAATATAAAAAGTAAAATGAATTTGTTAATCAATTAAACATGTTAACTACACAAATGCATTGTCCAAATTTCATTACTCTACAATAATTTTTTCTTGGTGTTGGGATTTTTTTTTCCGTCAGTGTATTTACATTACTTATTATTTGATATAATTAAATTTCTTCTGGCAAATATTCTTATACTCAAATTTAGAATTAATAAAAATGGATCTTAATGATTAATAATAAATTTCAACTATGGCTGTTCACTGATCATGATGGTCTAGAGCAGTGATATCATGGGCATACTATAGGAACTTGCTACAAAAGTTAAAGAGGGAGACAAGGAAATCAAGGGAAAAAGACATGGTTTGCTATCAACAGGTGTGTTGTTGCTAGCTGATAATGAGTTGCACAAAGAACTGCAAGAACAATTACTTTTCTGGATAAATATGACTACAAAATCTTGTCCCATCCCTGTATTCTCCTAATGCTTGAACCTTCAGATTTCTTCCTGTTTCAAAATATGAAATAATATTTACAGAAAAGAAGGTTCTTCGATGATGAGATGGTCATTACTGCTGTTGCAAGCTAGTGTGGGGGTCACAAATTGCCCCCCGAATGGAGACGGAGTTGGGGAAATTCCAAGGAAAGGGGAGACGTTTTATTAAAACAAACGAAAAGAAATACGACGGCAGTTTGAGTTGTAGCTCGCAAACTTCATCCACCATAATAATAAATCGAAGAATAATGTTTATATCAGGTGTCCGCCAGATAGTCTCAAGCTCGCAAACTTCATCCACCATAATAATAAATCGAAGAATAATGTTTATATCAGGTGTCCACCAGATAGTCTCAAATCGGACACCTGTCTCAATGAATGTTCGAGAAATAAACAACTTTGTTCTCAGCCCGGGAATAAGGGTCAGGAAGGTCACGGGTATTTAAGAGCCCACGCCGCCTTCAATCGGCGCTTGGTCCACTACTATGCTTGTTCTATCCGTCCGCCGCCCTTCCAATACAACGTTTTGACCAACAACAGCTTCCGCAAGTTCTATGAAGTCGTCCACTATTCTCTGCCTTTACCTATTTTTATTCATTCAGATTATTTTCATTGGTTCTTGATTGAGGAAAAGACGACTGTGTGAAACATTAGTATTGTTCACCAGATCCTCTGTGTGCTCCAGAAAATCCCATTAGTGAAATAAGGACTTAAAGACTTAAAAATTTGGACTAAAGACTATTTTGTGTCGGAGTCCGACATCAGTGTTGTATTAGTCATCAACCTTTGGATATATATATATATTCAGGTACTTCTCTTTGTTAAAAACCAATGTTAAAGATCTCTCTCTAATAAAGGAAGTTGTTCATGTTGAACGTCGTCTCTGTTTTATCTGCCGAACTTCATTACCCATCCTTACGCACGCCGCTCACCACTCTTTAGGCCAACGCCTGTCAACATCATCCTCGGGCCTGCGGGCCTTACACTAGTGTGCCTCTAAATCTGCAGACTTCTACAAAGAAGAGATTAAATAACTGTTCCACAGAAGTGAGAAATGTATGGCTCTAGGAGGTAGATATGTAGAGAAAGACGAGTTAGAAGACCAAATTTCAGATCCCTAGCACATCCACATCATGATGAAGATAAACACTTTTTGGCCTCCCTCAGATTAGTGGTTATCTTTATAAATATTCTTTGGGAAAGTTTAATAAAATATTTATGCACTATTGTTTTATAAAAGTGATAATGATAGAATTTGTGTCATATATACTTTCACCATTTTCATCTAGTGTTTACATATTGTAAATGTCAATATTTTTCTCTGTATTTAATAAATCAAAATAAAAATTTTTGAATTTTATAAATATAAATTAAATTTAAAAAGTATGTACTTATGCCGACTATAATAAACAGTGATATATACATTCTATTAAAAATTATTTATTTAAACTTCATGAAAATATAAAAGCAATGTTCATATTTATGAATCTATATCCCAAATTTTTATAAGAATAGTTTTTTACCTTACTAGCTGATGTGGCTACCTGAGTCAAGGCACTGATCCATCTGAAATAATTTAAAACTATTTTAATTATATTATTAAATAAATCAACTTTAACATTTTCAAATAAATATATGTAGAATAAATAATGAGAATTGTTAATCACTTTTATTAATAATAAATTAAATGTTTTTGATTCATGGGATTAGTAATATAACTTTAGCCTTAATAAGTAAAAAGGTCAAATTCATTTCTGATTTAAACAGCAATTAACTGAACATAATAATTTAAAATTTACATTAAATTACTGTAAAATTATATTAAATAGAAAACTACAATAACAATCAGATAAAAAGAACTATTCATTTACTTACCACATACAAAAACTTAATAGCAATAATAATTTAAAATTTACATTAAATTACTGTAAAATTATATTAAATAGAAAACTACAACAACAATCAGATAAAAAGAACTATTCATTTACTTATCACATACAAAAACTTAATAGTAAAAATAAATATAAAAATCATTTTTTTAATGTCATTTCTTAATCACTGGCTGATTAATAAGTGGCAGATACTAGGGATATGCACAAACACATCCATAGTATCTGCCACTGGTGTGCAATTCCTGGTCATGTCATTCCAGGCACAATCACAAATTGCATGCCTCGAGAATATCAATAGAAGAGTCTGTAAGACTATAGAGAATGGGAATAGATGGGTAAGTCTTGCATCCCTTAAGAAAATTTTCCAAGATATGTGATTCAAAATTTATCTTGAGTTTTCTGGGAAAGGTTAACATATTTTCCAGAGTTATTATCAAAATTGGATGCAGCTGTTAAGGAATACAAAACTTTAGCAGGTTTGTGAAAACTGCTAAAATTTATTGAATGTAAGAATTTGATTTGTTTAGAAGTATAATTAGTAAAGTACAGTAGTCTCTGACTTACACAATTAATTTGACCTAAAAATTTCCATCAAGTTGAAAATTGCACAAGTCCAACAATGCTTAATTTTGATATATACGAATGGGCAATTATTAAACAGAATAGCTAAATGAAATTTATGAGTGCACTTTAAAAACAGATAAGGAAATTTAATGCTATATGTGATATTTTTGCAAAAAAGTAAATAATTTAATGAATTTTTCATTTGTGATTTATGGAAATTCAACACAAATAAAATAAAAAGATTTATGTATCTATGTATCTCTGAAATCACATAACTTGTAACTGCATAAGTTAGAGATCTACTCTATAAAGAAGCAAAAAATGATTGTCATGTTATATTGACTGTAGTAATTGTTAAGTTTGATTTTTTTTACTAGTATAATGACTATAGATATTAAAAATGTGGGTGAATTTCAAGTTTTTTGTTTGAAATAAGAAAAGTTAGAGAACTTGTGTAAATATCTTGTTTAAGTAGATTTCTTTGGTAAATGATTTCATTATAGGCAGTTATTATAAGTATAAATTTTTGCTGTAAATTGTTATCATCATATGTACAAATTGTAATAAATTAGAGTTTCTGTATTGAGTTTTTATTTATTTATTATAAAGATTATGGATTGTTGTTTCTAAATTTCATGAAGCACTCAGGTTGCCATTACATTTGTATTGAGTATGACAATCATTGAAAATTTAATACCGTATTACTTCGAATTTAAGCTGCAATAGGATTTTAAACTTGGAAAAAATTTTTTACAATAGTCATTGAAAAATAAGAAACATTTTTATTTACTTAAATAGGTACCAACATACATAATAAGCTACCTAATCAATCTTTCATCAATTCTGTTGTCATCCATGCATTCTTTTGTACTCAAATTATAACACTCTTAGGAAAATTTTCCTTGGGTAGAGTTTTCGTTTAAAATAATAAAAGGTGGCAATTTGTTTCTATCAGTGGTTATAAACAGCATTATAGTAATTCGTGATTTTTCTTATAATTAAAATTTGGCCAGATACAATGCGATTCTACACAGCTACTATCAAACCACAACTGGATTAAATCAGAAATCTACAAACGGGGACCACCAAATAAACTTTTCAATGGTCGTAATACTATGCTCATGCGTAGAGCGTATAGCAAAAACCCGATAGTTGGGGAGTGGAAGATCAAGAGAAATAAGATATTAAAATATTTGCTTTGAATTTAAGCCATACCCAAATTCACCCAAATTTTACGTCTTAAAAATTTGAATAAAAAGTGTGGCTTAAATTCGAAGTAATAAAGTAATTCATATGAACTTGTAAAAAATAGATATTATATTCTGAAATGGAAAAATTCTTATGTTTATGTATTACAATTTGACTATTAAGTTTTAATTACTCATAAAATTAATTTCAATTTGTCTTTCATTTTGTTTTAATAAAACTGCCTGACTTTTTTATATTCTAATTAATTGTGTAGTTTATAAAGTTTAATTGAACCTAATACTGCCAAATTAATACCTTGATATATTTAACAGAAATTTTAATAATTTGAAAAAATTTAAACTGATGTTAGTGCCTGTTCTGCTTTCTTACTAATCTGCCTCAGCTTGGTTCAGTCCTGGGCTGAAGCAGATTTTTTCTTCAGATAAATTAATTAAAAAATTCTAGTTTAATCATTAATTCATAGATGGTGCCACTCTTTGATTTAATCATTAGTTTATTTTTTAATTACTAGATGGTACTAATATTAGTTTAAATTCTTTCAAATTATTAAAATTTTCTTTGAATATATATCAAGAGATTAATTTGGCAGTATTAGGTTCAGTTGGAATAATTCCCTTGAAGTTTGATCTAAAAAGTATATAAAGTTTAAATGCATTTAATTTTAATAAAAGATCAATTTACAATATATGTTTTTGCTAATTTGCTTTAAGAAGTAGTTTTAAATTGCATTTATTTTTATAGTTGAATTTTTTATTTTAATCAAAAAATTAACCTAAAGATCATAATGGCCTGAAAATGTTACCTTAATGTTCATCTAAGACAGGGTCCTCAATTTTAGAGTTGTGATCCCTTAATGAAATCCTTTATACTTCATTAATCCTTAACCATTTAATAACAAATAACAATAATATACTGTATTTTAAGGATGATATCTGAATTTAATTGCAGTGAAGAAATTGTTTCTTAATTTATATCAAAAAATGTGGCAACATTTAATGAAGCTCTGAATGGGGTTCTCATTTGATTTATACAGTATATCATATAACACTAAATATTTAAGATATTTTTAACTTAGCATGCTCCCAGTGCCGGCTAAAGGTACTGGCAACTTGGGCAGTTGCCCAGGACGTGCCATGTGTTTAGGGGAGCATCAAGGATCTTCCAGTAAAAGAAAAAGTAAAAATAATAATTAAAATATTTTTTCAATTTGACGTTTTTAAGGTGGGAAAAAAGCAAGTTCATCTATATATATGTATATTATAAATTAGGTTCATAAACACTAATAAATTACAGGATGTCATGCCAAATCTGTGGTTGCATTAACAATAATGCTTACAATACATATTACTGTGGCGTAACATAAGATCCTCCATGTCTCAAGACAGAATTAATTCTTTGGCAATTTTGTCTATAGAAAATGATATTGCAAAGAATATAAATATAGAAAGTGCCATGAAAAGATTTGCTGATCTAAAAGCTAGAAAAAAAATGTGTTATGTAGAGTAATTGTTCATACTGTCCAAATACTGGTTGAGAAAAATATTATTATTATTCATTGTTTGTTAAAAAAACAACCCAGGTAATAAACTCATTTCTATATTTTCACTTTTTCCTTGTGAAAATTTTTATAATTATACTTAAAAATAGCACTGAAGTTCAGTTTGTCCAGGGCAACAGCAACCATAGAGCAGGCCCTAAATGCTCCCCTACTTATGAAATCTGATCTTATGATTTCTTTTACGATATTTTGAACTTGACTATTTTCATAACATTTTGGCTAGGAATACTTTTCTGTTTTATTAAAAATTTACAGCTAACCAATGGCATTTAGTAAAGTAATCCTTTACTATCTTGTAGGATCTGGATTTAGTTCTGAATGATTTTACTATCTTTGAATAAGGCTTATTTCCAGAGTTTTATCACCTTGAAGGATTTGAGATCAAATGCAGATGATTTTATCATCTTGGAAGATTCAGTTTTCCATTGTCTACTATTAAATTAAAATTATTGCTATCATTAGCCATTTTCAATTTACAATATTTTTGACTTATGATGTGGTTAACAAAACATAAGCTTACTGTAAGTAAAAGAACACCCTGTATTTTAATTTCTAAATTTATTTTTAAGCCTTCTTTTTTATTTTATTTTTTATATTTTTTCTGAACTAACTCTGATTTTTTTAAATTTATTCCATTTTTTTCTGAATTCCTTTATTAAAAATAAATTATATTAAAAATAAATTAACATACTCATATTCATATTCATTTATTCTCAGTATATATCATAATATAACAATATAATAGAAACAAATATAATATGAAAGTTCTAATCAGTAAATAAATTAAACTTAATTGAAATATTTAAATAATAATTTTGGATTGTTCAAAAGCTTTAGATATTTTATAGTTATGTATTTTAGTAAAGTCATTCCATGTTAAGTGACCTAGGGATCCTTGCTTGACCCTCTTCAATTTTGCTGAAACTTACAAGTTAGTATAAATATGCATACAGGTTTCAGAGGAAGCTGTGCAGAATTTCAGTTCAAGAAATGTGTGGTTGAGGCACCAAAGCCTTTCTTATGGAGGTCATTTGTGTAATGCAAATTCAATCACATAATTTTCAAAGTTTCAAATACAATTGTTGCATAACCATAACACTTAGCACTCTGAAACTTTGTAAACTTGTTCAGTTTTTTTGTGCTGAATCCAAAAATTATATCAAAGATCATAAAGCCAATAGTAATAGATAAGCACTTTAGCTATTAAAGAACTTGTCTTATTATTATTGTGTTTGTTTTGGCAGTCTTGATGAATTTTTATTATTGTCATAAGGTTATTGGTCAAATTTGACTAATGACCTTATGACCATAATATCAGAGCAAATATCTCCATGTTTGACAATTGAATTTAATTTTTTCTGTTTCCATTGGAAAGAACATATTTTGAATTACAAGGATAATGGCTGTTTAGTTTTGAATCTTGAAGTTCTTCAAAATTAGGCCACTTGTCATGAAATGATCTAAAAGTAAAATTTTTGTTATTTCTATACTGTTTCTGAAAGTGGCTTGAAATATATGAATATGAATAAAAACATTTAATTAATCCCCAAATGACTCCTTAATCTTTATAATCCAAACTTCAAGGAAATTTACTCTAAATGAACTCCTCGATGTTTATTGATTGAACGTGACTCCTTGATGTTTATTGATTCTCTAGATTTTACTTTCAGTCCTTGACTTTATGGATCCCTGATCTAAAGAGACATTTTGTAGGATGAAAGTTGATTCTTTTTATTATAACAAAACTGTCTGACAATTCTCTTTGTAAAGATGAAATGGCTCAAATTTATCAGACAATGGCCAATTGATAAAAATCTATTAATTGGGCAATAAGCCAATAAGGCTGATTATAGATTATTTATCAATTAATCATGCATCTGCAATATTAATATGTAATGAACATTATCTATTTGGCTATCATTAATTTTTATCTTCAAGAAAATAAAAATAAATGATGATTTTAAAAAATTTTAAATCATCATTTATTCTGAATATTATCATTTATTTTTATTTTCTTAAAGAAATAAAAATTATAGTTTAATATTTAATTTATTTTACAGAATATTGTAAAAGATATTCAAGATTCAATGCAGCTTATGCTAACTCAACTTTTACAACAATTGAGATCAAGCATTCAGCTTCCTACATGCTTAAAAGTTATTGGATATTTACGAAGAATGGATGTATTCTCTGAAAAAGAACTGAGAATAAAATTTCTTCAGGTAACAGTTACATTCTTTTTATAATTTAGAATGTTAATTGTTTTTCAAAAAGTAATTTTGTTTTATTTTTAATAAAATTAAAAATATCTGGAATTCAAATTAAAATTGTAATTAAACTGTGTAGAGTCTTTTTATCATCTAAATTTGTGATTTGTATATAAATATTTTTGTTTTTTTATTGACTATATAATTAAAATTTAATATTCTTTTTAATATTAGTTATATTTTTTGTATAACATATGCATTTTGATTGTTGTTTAAAGTTTTAATATTTTTGAACATTATTGAAAGAATGCAGAAAAATCAAAACTTTTTTCAATAATTTTTACTCTGTATGATGTGCTAAATAAAAAATTTGCACAATAGATCACATATAGTCAAACTCCAGAATTATAAATTTTTTAATCTCAAAAATATTTTTGACTTTAACTTTACATCAGCTTCAGTTAGACATAAGAGAATTCATTTTTTAGAATGTAACCCTATTAAAAAAAAATAGAAAAATTTCCTTAAAGAAGTATATTTTATCATTTTAAAATTAATTTGCACTTCAAATGGCTTTAAAATTTTCATAAGTAAAACCTATATACAACAAATTCTCAGTAAATATTTATTTTATAGAAATTGCTATAGTATTTTTAGTTTGTGAAAACCGATATTTTTTCTGAAAATGAAAAGCTGTTTATTCATAAAACTTAAATATATCAAATATATAGCATATATTTCTGTTCTGTTCTTTTTAACTAAATGTGCAACTGATGATGGTATTTTATTACCAAAAATGCTTATGTTGGAAATATAATACAGATTATTTATATGCGCATATTTTAATATATATATTATACCAAAAATAAAACAACAGAAAAAATTAATAATTTAATCTTACACTATCTGACAAATTTTATCTTTTTATCTTTGTGGTAATTATATTTCTCGAGGTAAAATCTTGTTTAATATACATTATTATTTATAATATGTATTATTAAAAGCTTAAAATTCAATTGCAGTTGAATAAAAAAAAATTAAAGCGAATTTTTCAACAGCTTAAAAAATATATTCAGATCTAATTAGTTCAATAATCCTTTTATTCATAATCGATAAATTGTTTATAATTGGTTTAATGTTCTGTAAAATTTATCTTCTTCCGAAATGCGATTAAAATAATTGATCCTTATTTCTTTTTAATACAATTTTATACTTAAAAGACATATATATTGAGATTTTTAGAGCGTGGGCATGTAGGAGCTTTAACGCATGAAGAAGTATCGAGTTCTATTCTAACATAATAATGGATAAATATGATTCGTGATCTACCTGATTAACTCCAGGTTCGATACGATGTTTAAAAATTGGCAAACATTAAAATAAACTATTTCCGTCCAACTTCTTAATATGGATGGAGATTCTTAAAAAGATTTTGATTTACTGTAGTGGTCGGTTTTTAAATGAATGAAAAATTCTGCCATCTGTTGATTGATTTTAGAATTAGGTCGGACTAAATCGTTCCTATTTTCTTTTTTATTTGTTCCATATGATAGAAAAATAAATTTTGATTTATTATTAGCAATAGAAAAAATTGCATCGTGTTTTGTTTTATTATTGATAACGAAAACAATGGCCAGCATGCAATCATTCTTTCCTATTGTCTCCAAAATATTTTCCAATAAATATCTCCGTCTATTTTCAGAATTCTATCAATTATTTCTGCTCCAAACTCTTAACTAAAAAGCAATAAAATGTGTGTTCAATCTAAGTTTCTTGTGGTAAAAATTTCGATTAAATATTCGATTTTTCAAGTATTACAATTGAATCTGTCATTAATAAATTAATTAAACAAGAAACGTCGTGCGAAAAGTAACGTGATCATCCGGAATGTTTCTGAAAACATCTTGTTTTGCACTCTTACTTTTAGAAAAGAAAAAGGAAAAGAACTAGGGTAAGTCGAACCGATTTCAAATAATAATCCTGTCAATTTAAGTTAGACGAAAGGCAAAAATACAATTTATTTCAGGAAAAAGTCACAGCAATAGATTTTTCTTAAGCACTGCAACACTGATCGACACAACTATTTGTATAGCGTAATAGAAGTATCGATTGGGACGGAGCTAACCGATCTATTTTCTCAAGTACAGCAATCTTTTTTTACTTTCCTCTAGATGAATTTGATCGTTCATAACATATAATACTGCAGCTACATATATCCAGAATGAGGTACATAACTTCTAATGCCCATTACATAGCCGTTCAATTGATATCCGAAAGCTAATATGTAATTAACTCTTATACCGGGATATATAAAGCTTCATTCTGCTTCGCCAATCGATAAACTGACTTGGTAAATTGTTTTAGAAATTCCAATATTTAATGCTCGACTTTTTTATTACTCGTTTAATATCATCATCTAGACACTAAACAGCTAACACACGAAAAATAAAAATTGCTTAACTCGTGTAGTGTTTAATTTGCGATGCATACAAGATGTCTTTTAGAAGCATCATTTAATAATGTACAAAGCAAAGTGAAGTTTCGTGTTTCGATATTAAAAAAAATTTCTAAATAAATTTATGGATTTTATCCTACTTTCATTAAAGATACTTTTCGGAATATTACAAGATGAAGTGGGATACAAATAAGAGTTAGATTTAATAAGGAACGTGTCCTTCTGTTGCCATCTATCGGATGGCAAGAAAATTAAATTCCTGTTTTAAAATCAACACTGCGAATAGAAATGGAATTTTATTTTATATATATATATATTTTCTTTTGTTTTCTGTTTTTGAATGGGAAGAACAAGAATGCAATATAAATTTCTAAAATTCTTTTTTTAATACAAATAATCTATTTACTATTTCCGATTTAAACTGGATTCCAAATTGCTTTTGCTTTAAACGCATACGATTTTACTGGAAAGAAAAAGAATTTTTTATTTTATATTTCTGTAATATGAATAAAATATTAATAATATTATTTCGAAAATAGTTTTATGAAATCGCAATCATAAAATTTCCATTAAAATAATGAAAAATATAAAATGATTTTCTTCTAAAACTCTTCGAATATGGCTTCAAAAGTGTGAATAAGGCATTATTGTTGTTATTATTTTCTTTCTTTCTATTAAATTGAATTTATAAATTATTTTTATTATTTTGTTAAACATATTTTTCCATACTTTCATTCAATATAATCGTTTCTAAATATACTATTGGAAAATGATTGTATCTTATTGTTTTTTAATGGTTTTAGTTGATTGTTGCTGAGTTAAGAAACATTATTTTTCGTTCTATATTTCACTGTTTCGATATAATGATTTGTTTACAGTATAAAAAACATATACTGTATATAATTAACTATATTTTAGCATTTTATATTTCCGATACTCATTATATTTTTGGTATACATTATTCTGATTGAAAATTAAATTTATTTTAAATTATACAATTTTAAACTTTAGAGAATGCTATAGAAATGAAATTTGCTTATGTTTTCTTTTAAATTTTCAGTTTTTCGATATGAAAACATTTTGATAGCATAAAATGATCATATTTTAATCTCAGTATGTCGAATTAATTATATTATAAAAATATAATCCCGTTTATTTAATCTAAACGAGAGAGGAATCGAATAAAACAAAACAATGAAAAAAACTGTAAATATAAATTCTGTTGCGTATGATTCTAACTATTAAATCTATAAATACAGGCAATATTTATTTTTTTTATAAAGTAAGTAATTGAAGAATTATTGTGGGACTTTCTTTCATTCCAATGTTTGCAGTTTCTTCTTTCTCGTCACAGTTAATGAAAAAGTAAATTTTTTTGTCCCTTTGTTCTTTTACCGTGGTGTCAGGTAATACAAAATGTCAGATAACCGAAGGTTGGATAATCGATACACTATTGTATTAGATTGGCATCAGAAACATTTATAATAAAAAACTGTCAGATAACCGAAGGTTGGATAATCGATACACTATTGTATTAGATTGGCATCAGAAACGTTTATAATAAAAAACATTTTGCGATTTTTATATCTAAACAGTCCTTTTTTTGCATTCTCCAATAGAATATTAACACGCAAACTTGTCAATCGATAATATTTAATGGAATAAAACGTAGTTTTCTCGCACAAAATTCTGTTCAAAATTAGAATATTTACATAGATTGATAAGCAAAATAATTTCAAAGTTAGTTGATATGATAAAAAAAGACAATTTGTAGCAAAAGGTTTGCACACGCAAACTCGTCAATCGATAATATTTAATGGAATAAAACGTAGTTTTCTCGCACAAAATTCTGTTCAAAATTAGAATATTTACATAGATTGATAAGCAAAATAATTTCAAAGTTAGTTGATATGATAAAAGAAGACAAATTGTAGCAGAAGGTTTTCTTGATAATGCAATTGTTTCGTCGATTTACTCTTCTTCAAAACATCCGATTTCTGTTCTTTCAGCCAATCAACAAACGGAAGCTCCCAAATTTCGACTGCATTTAACTCTGTTCCTAATGGGTAGACCAAAAAAAAACACTTCGTTAAATTTTTTTCCTGAATCTGTTTGGCCATATATAGCTTACTGTACTGTCTTCTGAAAATATTTCTTCACATATCAATGACTCAGTTCATAAATATTTACGGTATATAGTTTCCGAATATTCATTTATTCCTTTACACTTCTTTACATTTAACAATGGAATTAAGACTTGAAAATTCAGACATAATTAAAATAAAAAATAATTATCGGAAAATTCAATCACATCGAAAATATATAATGGTCTGTTATTAGTTTAACAACTAATATTCCGACTATTAAATTATTATTGTTTACTGATAGCTGGTTGGTTATTATTGTTTAATAATTTATTTATTGAAATAAATTATGATAATTAGTTACTGTTTTAATAAACAGATGGCGACACAATTCTTCTGTTATATATCTGGATAATTCAATATGAAAATGCCTCTTTCCGAATTAAAAAATTATCATTTTGCTTATTGTTAGTCGAAAATAAGTTTCATTTTAATATAAAACTTCATATTTTTTCCAAATAATTATTTCGAAAAAATAATAGAAGCGTTAAAAATATAACTAAAAAATATTTTTCTCAGTGTCATTTATTTTAAATTAATTGCTAAAAGAGTGAGAAAATTTATCGATATCGGAGAACAAAAATTCTGAGATATTAGGAATATATTACTTATTTTAGGAAGATATTAATAGAAATTAATAATGAATCTGATGATGATGAACAAGTTTATTCGAAATCAAAGGATTAAAAAAATTAAGCTACTTATTATTGTGTTATGTTAAGCAAAATTGAAAATTTAGAAATTTCATATAGTTATGAGATTATTCAGCATTTATTTTCGCGGTATGTATTAAATAAACGATTTACAGACACGTAAAGCTAATTGTAAACTACTTATAATTTGATATAAGATCTTTACACTTGAAAATTTTATAGCTTATTTGCCGGTGAATTCTCTGATAATATAATTAATTTCATTAATAAATGACTTTAAATAGCGGTGTACTACTAAATGCAATTTTTATGGATAATATGTTTTTCAGTCTTGATATTTTTTGCAATTTTAGTTTTATAATAAACTTATAGAAAATGTCTCTTTTTTCTTAGTTTATTCTCTTCAGAAAAATATAAATTTATTATTTTCTTTAAAATAGATTAAAATCGATTTAAAATGTTCTTATGTTCTAATTACGTTGGAAATCAATTCTCTATAATATAAAGATGACTTTTTCTTTTTAAATTATTTAGCAAAAATTTCAAAAACATTAGTCAATCTATTCATATACAGCACTAAATTCATCAAATCCTTATAACGAAATTTCAATAAGTGAGTATTATTTTATTATATGTTTGAAAAAAAAATAATTGGATCACTTTTCAATTTTTTTTTTTAATTTAAAAATATATTGAAGACTGAACTAGTTTTTAATCAAATAATTTATTCCGTGTACGACTAAACTATGCCAGCTATTATACAAACTATTTTAAAAATTTCAATATTTTTAACACATACAAGTATATCAATAAACATGATATTACTAGATTAATCTGTATAAAATTCGGATGAATTTATCAAAATATCGAGAAAATTTGATTAATAATCAAATAATTTATTCCGTGTACGACTAAACTATGCCAGCTATTATACAAACTATTTAAAAATTGCAATATTTTTAACACATATATCAATAAATATGATATTAATAGATTAATCTGTATAAAATTCGGATGAATTTATCAAAAATATCGAGAAAATTTGATTACGTCTTGATATTTTTTGCAATTTTAGTTTTATAATAAACTTATAGAAAATGTCTCTTTTTTTTCTTAGTTTATTCTCTTCACAAAAATATAAATTTATTATTTTCTTTAAAATAGTTTAAAATCGATTTAAAATGTTCTAATTACGTTGCTGACCACCGAGATCTACACTCTTTCCCTACACGACGCTCTTCCGATCTAATGATATATAGTGAGAAAGACATTTCACTTAACATTTCTCATATATATTTGTTTCTTATTAGTTACAAAGCATAATAATAAATAAATTTATTAGCTCTTATTCGTGCGACACATATGATGTACAATTAGTTAATATTATTATATCACATACATACTATGCATCAAATTAATGCATTATATTTACATGATTTATATATAGATATATATAAGATATATATATAATGTTATATACACATGTACAATAAATAGATTTATTTTGATATATACATATATATAATCTATATATTGGTTTATAATATATGGTATATAGAAAATTTATACATTAAATCATTCCGTATTAAAATCAACATTTCATTTAATAAGGAATAATATACAATAGTGAACTGAATAAAAGTCCCATAAAAAAATCTTTGAAAATTATTTAATTAGTTGAAAATTAAATAAATATATAGTATACATTTATTATTAATATCATATAAGTAGATTTATTTTAAAATTTTATTTAAAATAAAGTTAATTTATATTAAATTTTTCATATTAAAATATAAGGTAGAATGAAAAATGTTTATAAATGCAAATAATGAAAATTATAAAATATCATCGTGACAGTGACAAGTTTTGTGGTGATCACACGATGAAAAAAATAATAAGTTATATATGTAAATTTGTGCGAGTTCCTCTCTTAACGAAATATTGAATCAATGTCAATCATAGAACATCCCGAAATGTTCTATTCAATAATTTGATGAAATATACTGTATATCTTATATCAACCCGTCAAAACCAATGATTAAAGAAAAAACTTGCAACCTGATTAATTCCGAATAGTTTGAATTTATTAAAAATATTCATATCCAAAGGATTTTAAATGATAAAATCCTTTGAATATGAATATTTTTAATTAATAAAAATTTTATACGAAACTTTGAATATCCCTTTTTTCAATTTTTAATGAATATGTTGTAAAATTCTATTCCAAATCTATATAAATTTCATCTAGTTATATAGTCAATATAACCGAATATTATATCATATTTTTTATAACTTGTGAAAATTGTGCAATTTAATTTATAATTATAAAACAGTTATAATTCTGAGTGTAAACTTGATTTATATAAAAAGTTATAGAATGAAATTATTATAGAATTCAAGTTTAACCTGAATAAATCAAGATAAATGATTTCTTATTATTATGTTATTGATTTAAAACTTATCGTAAGACACGCTATTATTTAATATAACTTTTAGTCGTATTAAATCTAATGCTGTTATGCAAGATTGATTAGTGCATTCATTATCAAATATTTCAATATTCATTATCATATTTAGTTTTTAAAATATATGCTAGATACTTTATACAGAGCCATATTCTATCAATATATACTGTATAGCCTACTGTATTTAGTTCTTAAGTAAAGGTTACAAACTATATTTATACATATTTAAAATAATAATAAATGATATTGTAAAAATACTTATTTTAATGATAAACTATTTAAAATGAATAATTTAGATAATTTCAGAACTATATTTTAGAAATAAAATACTGTAATAGAGTTTTCGAATTTATAATTTTTATTATTTATTTAGAAATTTAATTTTTAATTATTAAAAGCTATAAATATTTTTTGAAATGGTCAACATTTAATATTTCATTCAAAAGGAAATGTTTTATAATAAAATTTATTTCCTGTTTTATCTGATGTAATAAATTTTATCTTTTGTATCTGCTGTTTTGATAAATAATTTTTAAATTTTAATTTGTTTTCTCAAAAAAAAAAAAAAAATTATTATCTCATCGATAACAGTTTTTGAGAAATAACATAATAATTGCTTTTAACAGATTTTCTATTTATTTTATCAAAATAAATCCAAAAATAACAATGTAATAAAAAGCATTTCCTTTCTTATTTAATATTTTTTAAATCCGAAATCCTGATCTTCTTATTCCGGTAATAGGATTTTTCTTAGAACTTAAATTTGTCAGAATTCAGTTTAAAATTGATATAAAATTACACAATAAGAAATAACTGTTAACAAATTTTACACTATACAATATTTTATTTGCCATTAATATGAATCTAGGTTAAGCCGTACATTTATCATAAATTAACATCTGTACCTTTTACTCCTACTTTCTGATTTCACTAGAGTTCATTTTCAGTTCAAAAATTACTGAACAAATGTTTCCAGATCAATGCTTTATAATAGTTTCTGTGGAATGTCGACAGGATGTGATTACTTCTGTAACGATTTTTAAATAAAAATTTTCATTCTTATATTTTTGGCAAAACTTGAAACCATTTAGGCCTACTATGCTTATTAACGATTTTTAAATAAAAATTTTCATTCTTATATTTTTGGCAAAACTTGAAACCATTTACTATGCTTATTGCTGAATATAATTTACATTATTTTCTATTTTTACTTGGGCGTGGTAGTTAAATAACCTTGATTGCATTTTCTGACCCCATTTTTGCTGTCACACCTCATCTGGCCATCAGCCATCCTTGATCATCCTTTTCAATTGATACTTAATAATAACCTTGATGAATCAGGAATCGTCCTTGTTTGGTATTTGTTTACTTACGCTAGTTTGATTTAGGACGTAGATTGGAAGCTCGAATGCATAAAAAAAAGTCGATTTTTTGATGTAACGAATGTTTGAGGGAGTATATAAAAGGATCATCGAAGTGGTGATGATCCAGATTATTCTGAAGATCGCATCTCAGGAAACATGAAATACGTGCCGGTAAGTTCTTTTTTCATTTTACTTTTCTTTCAAAATGATAAGCTAAGATATTCAGTAGGCCTATTATAAATATTTTTAACTTTCTTAATTGCTTTCTATAATTGCATTTTATTGATATTGAGTGAATGTAGTTTTGATACGTTAATACCTCGAAATTTTTTAAGCTAAAGATAATATGTTATTCGTATAAAATGGTTTTTATAAATAAGAATGTCGTTACATTTTAATAAAATTTTGAATTATATTAATTTAAAAAGAAAATTTAACACTATATAAAGCTGCAATCGGTTAAATTAAATTCATTGTTCATATGCTAACACAATTAAAATTTTTATAAAATTTTAAAATAATTTTTCGAAATATATTGTTTAATACGTAATTAGTGTAGAAATCTATAATGCAATATGGAGTATTTTATTATTCAATTTTTCTATACCAGTGCCTTCTATTTCTTTTGGTGGCAAGCTGTGTCGCCGAACAGACTATGGAGATAGGTGATGGAAAGTACAATTTTGCTTATAGCACTGGAGACGATGGCGGTCACAAGAGAGAAGAAAGTGGAGGTTCAGATGGAACCATTAGTGGAAAATACAGTTATATCGATCCTAATGGCAATGTCCGCGAAGTAAGTTATAAAGCTGGAGCGGGTATTGGTTTCCAACCTTCAGGAGATATCAGTGTTGATAAAAAGACAGCGGAAGAAGCAGAGAAACTTGCAGCATTAGCTCCTAAACCAATTACTGTTGATTTGAAAGCTTCTCCTCTACCTATTCCATATTATGGAGGCATCTTACCCGCTCCTTATGCATTCGGATGGGCTGCACCGGGAATTGCAGCTGCACCTTATGCATTTGGATGGGCAGCCCCCGGAATTTATTGGTAGAACAATAAGAAAACTGTGATTTTTGTTTCTGTTCACTGAGGTGATGGTTGTGATGATTTAAATGATGTTAAATGCTTTATAAAATGAAAACAGGATGAAAGTTTTGTCGTTTAGTTTTAATAATTCGAAATTTTAATTTAGATGAAAATATGTGTATAAAATATATGACGAAAATGTATATGTATAGTTTTAACAGGGAAACAAATAAATTTTGTCGGTATAAAACTTTTCTTATTGCTTTAAAAATCAGAATATATTCAATACAAAAAGTTTAATTTCAGTTAAATTATAATAGAAAAATTAATTAGACTAATATGTATTTTTATACAGAATATATAAATAGGATTAAAGATTTATTATTTAATCATAATTACATATATAGTACAGTATTATAAATATTTTATAATGAAATGCAAGTTTTCTGACGTTCTAAGCAGTTATGGAAAGAACTAATCGCATACGATCAAAGTCCGCTATTTTGGAATGATTAGAAATGCGGGAATAAAAAATACGATATTAAAATAATTTTCAATGGCACCATTACTTTATTCAATTTTATAAAAATATTTTAAATAGTTCAAATATTCTGAGATCCCTTAATGAGCCAGTTGGATTCACTTAAAAATGGTGGACCGGATGTCCGCCATTATTTTTAAGTGGATCCAATTGGCTCATTAAGGGACTTCAGAATATTTGAATTATTTAAAATATTTTTATAAAATTGAATAAAGTAATCATATCCTTGAAATGTTTTAGTATCGTACTTTTCATTCCCCTCTATCTTTTATAACAAAGCATTTTTATCATCTACGAAATTCCCTAACAGAATTTTGAAAAAAATCTATTATTTAGCTCAAAAATTAATAGCGGGTGATAGATGGTAATTTTGTAAGATTTTTTTTTTGAAAAGTAGATTTAAAAAAAATTAATATTTTGATGAAATGTGTTTTTAGAATATTACATGAGATTCAATAAATATAAAATGTTTAAACATAGACGATGAAATAAAATATTTGTATATTGCTACTTCCTCATATTGTACTTATAAATTAATAACAACACTTGTTTAAAAGAAATTGCATATAGAAAAAAAGGATAATTTGGCACAATCAATGAAGTGGTATAATATAATGATAGCAATATTTATTACAAATTATTTGAAGTTAAAAGAAAACAACATACCGTGAATGATCATGACCTCTGTTTGATACATATTATTATTTTAATTTTGACAATTAATTCCAGTATATATAACAGTGGTTCTTAACCAATGTTCGCGAACTTATCACAAAAGTTCCGCGAAATTATGAAATCTAAAAATATATTAAACCTATAACTTTAATAAAAGATATGATAGATTAAAGAAAATAATTACATATACTTTTATCAGTTTTAAGATTCAATCATTTTATATAAACGTTATTGATTTTGTTCCGCAAAATTTTTTTTATAATTGTTTCACAACTCCGAAAAGCTTAAGAATCACTGATCTATGAATTGGAATTAAATATCAAGCCAAAACTTGATATTTATATAAATATTGTACATGATGTTTTATCGCATACGAGACTTTTGTGAGAACAAAGCCATATTAATTAAAGGCTATAGAAGGAAAAAAATGCCATTGCATTTCGTGGTACAACTGCTACACGATTTTTTAAAAATATATGTTTTGAGGTTAAAATAACAATTTTTACTTTAAAATATTCAAAAATATACTACTAATAGGATCATTTCAGGCTTGAGTATGCATTAGGCCTACTCATTGGTTCTTTATCATTGAAAATGGAATCCTTTAACTAATCTTCTGAAACAGAAATTGATAAACGAAGCAAAAGCAATAATTGCAGGAATATCTTCAACAAATAATCAAAATCTTCCATATTTCTATAGAATTTCAACGGTTGATCCATATATTTTTAAGGTTATGTTTTTGCAGACACTGTGAAATAACTGTTAATAAGTTTAATATATACAAAAAACACATTTTGAATCCATCAAAAAGTTATAATTCTATTCTATTAGTAAACTAAAATCTCAAAATAATTTCTGTATAGTTAATAAAACTAATAATAAAAAATTAAATTAATCATCAGGGAAATTTTTAATTAAAATAATGCAGCCTATTAAATCTTTTTAACTGAATTTTATAATTTTAGATTCTAATTATTTGAATTTATATTTTCAGATTTAAATCATATTTTGAAATACAATAATCAAAACCAAAATAATTTTTTTATCATTAAATATTTTCATTTATTAAATTTTTGTTTAAAAAATCAATATAAATCAAAAAATAGATTCTTAATAATATACTGTAGTTTCAAAGAACCACAGAATATGAGTACTTTTGGACTTTATCCATTTTCAGTGCATAAGTCTTTACAAAAGAAAATTACAATTATTCGAACATATAGTATATATAAATCTAAATAAACATAGGTATAAATGAAAATTTATAAAATAACAAAGGACAACATAAATATATAGCAAATATGTAGCATGACAAAAAATATACAGTGTAATGTAATACTATATATACTATATATATATATACTATATATTAGACGATGAAATAAAGTATAAAGTATTACTATATATACTATATATTACAAATATATAGCATAACAAAACATATAAGTATAATATAAGTAAATATAACTATAATATAGAAAATAAATGGCTGCAAATTTATAGCCATTTATTCTATATTTTCATTTATTTATTCTATATATTTTTTTCTGTGAATTTTCTTTGTATATAATTCTATATAAATTTATAAAGCATATATTAATTTTCATTTGTATGTATGTTTATTTAGATTTAAATTTAGAATTATTTGAACATTAAATATGTGATCTTTTGTAAAGAACTTAAGCATTTTCGAACTTTGTCCATCTTCAGTGCATTTTAGTAAAGTTGTTGTAACAATTGTTCTTTTGACACAATTTAATTTATTTATAATACTAGTTAAATGGAAAATATTTGAATGATGATAATTTTAATAACATTTATAAATAAATAAAATTACTATTTAAAATTTAGATTAATTAAACAGATTGAATAAATTATAACTTCATTAAGAAAATGTGAAATTCGAAAAGAAATAAAGTAGATTTATGTAAATTTTCATAGTATTTTGAATTTATAGGTTTATCCAGGCGTAAATTTATCATCATAATTGAATTTCATAGCGTGTAAAAAGTTTTCGATTCAATAACAAAATTCGATTGAAATGGTTTTTATTACAGTAACATGAGATAACAAAATGAGTGCAACAAACCTGTTATCTATAATCGTTTCTTACTTCTGTTTCAACTGTTTGGCTTCACTTTTTCCTATTGAATAACTTTCAGCTCTCTGTATTAATTGTTCATTTGATAATACTTCTCTTTTTAAATAAATGATATTTTCGAAGGTAATCCAAATGATGCTCATTAGACATGAGATCAGATACTTTTAATTAATAAGTTCATATCTTTTGTATGAAAGAATAGCATAATTATAATATACAGTCAAACCCCAATAAGACGCCACCATCCGTTTGGGGACGATTTTGGCGACTAATCGGGGTTAGAGGTTTATTGAAAACACGTGTAGTACAGAAATGAAAATGAACTCCGAATTTATTAAAGTTAATAAAATACAATACATATTTATATTTAGCAGCCAAGCTTAACATAAACTGTACAGTATAAAAAATTTT
The DNA here is from genome assembly GCA_000484575.1 of Olivierus martensii. Taxonomy (NCBI): domain Eukaryota; kingdom Metazoa; phylum Arthropoda; class Arachnida; order Scorpiones; family Buthidae; genus Olivierus; species Olivierus martensii. The sequence continues at coordinate 838 of AYEL01083521.1, read as the reverse complement.
ATACTGGCGGATGGCGTATTATCGGGGTTTTCCTATTCCATTAATATAGGGAAGATCCGTTCCACCAAATTTCTTGGCGGTCAGCGAGAGTGGCGGCTTAACGGGGGCGTCTTATCGGGGTTTGACTGTATATGCGTTATAAGTGAAAAAATAGCTGAGATATATGCATATAACTCAGCCATATTTTATATTAACTCAGCAGTTCTTTATATCTAATAACTCTATCTTTATAAAATTATAACTGAATTCAATTAATGACGTGCAATTAAAGTAATTCATAACTGAATTTTTTTATCTGCCATTTAGATTTTTCAGTTGAAATGTTTTAATAAAAATGTTCTTGCCTTATTTTTTTATGTTATACCATATCAGTAGTCAGGAATTTTTTTGTTACTCATCTCAAATTCTGGTCCTCTTAGTTTCTATTGGATTACTAAAGTTGACAGCTACTTGAAAAATAATGTATTTTTCAGACGCAAAAGAAAGTTTTTACAAATGAAGCCTGACGCTAGTCACGCAATATGGATATAACGAGGTACAGTTCCTTCCAAAAAGTTTGTCACCTAAGCGGAAGATGTTCGGCTTCCTTACAATACTTACAAATCAATGAGATTAATCATTACAGGCGCGAATTCGAGTTTGCGGAGCTTTGTACGATTCCATTTATTTTTTCTAAGCAACAGGGTTAGGTAGGCTTAATGACAGGTGTTCAATCATTTTTTCCGAAAATTGATTTTGAGCATTTATTAGGAAAGTTTCAATTTATTATTTACAATTTAATTTATGTTGTTATTAATTTACGCAAAATGCAGCATTATATAGTCGTAACTAAACGAGT
>AYEL01083516.1:0-98517 GCA_000484575.1 Olivierus martensii | reverse complement strand
GGCCGGGCCCGGACCCCATGATAAATATTTTCAAGGGGTGGGACCCGAGACTCGAACCCGGGTCCTCCAGAGTGGAAAGCCGAAGCGTTTCCACGCGGCCAATCCGGCCGACTTATTTTTTCCTATTAACAAAAATACCACGTAAAGTCGAAAATGACGTAAGTCGAAACAACTTAAGTCGAGATATGACTATATAGTTATACTATATTATATAGCATATACTCTGTGTAATCCAGGGGTGATCAACCCAAGGTCCAACCTTTTGGGTTTTCTGGGCCATATTGGAAGTCGTATTGGGCCACATTATACGAAATGGGCGAACACACGATTTTTTATATAAAATCTTAACCATCCAACGAAATATTTGTTATTTCATGATAGCAGCCAGCCTGACGAATAAAATAAGCTACGAATAAAGAAATTAAATATGTTTAAAAATATCATATTTCCTATTTTAAGAAATTATTGACAAAAAATGAAGTATTACACCTATTTTCATTAATTAACTTACGTGATATAATTAGTCGAAAAGTAACATAATTTTATTAAAATATTATCATTATTTTAATAAGATATATTTTACTTCTTATTTTAGTTAAAACTTCAAAAATAAATTTATTTCATCCAAAACCGAAATAAGGTTAATAAAATATAATAGAACAGAAAGCGGAATGGATCAGATTCGATGAAAATCCAAATTCTCATAATACAATCCATTCAAATTTTCTATCTTTAAAACGTAATTTAAAAATAAATTTCGGCAATCAAAAAATTTAAGATTTGCCTCGAACCGCACACAGTTTCATCCAAGAGACGCAAAAAAATCGATCGACAATAGTTGCACTGATTAAATCGGAATTGAATTTTTTAACTCACTCAATTGCTTCCACTAAACTCTCCATATTAATATGCAGAAAGGCTAGAATTCGGCCCGGATTGGCTGCATGGAAAACATGACCTTCCACTCTAGAAATTTCGGGTTCGATTATCAGATTCCACTCCTTGTAAATATTTATCATGGTCTGGACCCAATCCGTTGATTCCCTTCTCTATAATCCGGCCAACCTCTCCGCAGGGATGGGCAGCATGTGGATGGATTTGTTTCGTTCCGCCACTTATTATTCTATCTGAGTAGAAAGTGGCGATATCTGTTACAAAAAAGCTATGTGAAGAAAAAATAGAAGACCTTCCGCTGGAGTAGGCAGCCGGATTGTGAGGAAGGGTTCGACAAATAAAAAATCTATTTTACAATCGCTGAAAGTAAAATAGATTTTTTTTAATATTAATTTTATAAATATATACGTTTTAATAATATGATCTATGATCGAGACATTTTTTGCAACTTGTTCGTAAATATAACAAAATATGAAAAATACAAAAAATAATGATAGTGATATTAATCCGCCAGAGGGCGTATTCCTAACTCCATGGTGTAAGCATGGTGTAAGTAATAAGAATATGGCGGCAAGTTTAATTGAGGATTCAGGTTGGTATTTTTAATTTTTGTATAATATAAAAATTTTATATTTTTTATTATTAAATTTTAATTAATATTAAATCAACTAAATGTTACTGTTAATTACATTTAACTAATAATTATTTATAATATTAATAAATTTTAAAATTCCCGTAAGTTACGACAGATGGCGCTGAATTCCAAACCAAAACAATTTATTCACGACGTTAAAGATGAAATAGTACTCAATATATTGTATAAACTATTAATATATGATACAAATTAATTATTATAATATAATCTAAAACGTAATATGAAATAAAAACTTTAAATAATTTACCTGAATTATAGAAAGAAATATAAATAAAGCATGTGATTGATTTGTAGTGAGCATTGATGATAGTGAGATATATGGGTTTTTAAATAAAATTTGAATTAACAAGAAATATCATACTTCAGAATATAAAATCATATCTTTAAAATATAAAATTTATATTATAGGCGTAATTTCAATATTCTCATGATATTCTCACAATTTTTTTAGTTGATAAATATGAAACTATCTTTTTATTAATTATATATGATTTAACAACTTTTTTGTTTAATAAACTCCCTAATTATAGTCATTGAGAATTTTTATGAATATAAATGTGGATGAAGTCATCGGAATAATACGAAACTCGAAAAATAAATTAATATTTCTCGTATCCACCATCCTTGGTATCCACGCAGAATTTTTACGAAAATAACTTTTTAAAAATCAACTGACGTCAGAGTTGAGTTCTGCTGTTTCCAATATCGTTTATTTCACTCCGGAAAAAGCAATCAAATATGTTGATTAAAGTTAAGACCCAACAAAAGTCCTCGTATCGCATCACATGATCGAATAGAGAGTCACGCGATCTCGAAAGTAAATGATATATATCCAAGACGATTTTACGAATGAGTAAACGGCGAACGACGAAGTTTCTATCGCTTTAATTATTCAGATTGTAATCTGATTTAATTTCTATAATTTAGTAATTATTATTTTAGTATAAGATTTTGTTATTACGCTATTACAAAACAACATATACAATAAAGAAACAAGATAATATGACTCTAAATTTAATGCCGTCCCATTACTGAAAACGGAGTTGTTTTTATTCGGTTGCAGTATCTAGCAATTGATTAAAGGGATCCACATCGTCGTTTCTTTCGGTAATAGTCTAATTCTAAAATGATTCTTTCTTATATTGATGCTATAAACTAACTGCACGATTGTTATTTTATTGACGGACACTTCTGTATAATTTTAAAACGGATTTTTGAGAAATAATGTATTTATCGTTAATCTTCGTTGATGCACTATCGGTCTTCTCTAGTTGGTATAACAATTTTCTATGGGCAAAATTTATGAGAAAATGATTTTCAGTACAACCAGGTGTATTATTTGTTAGAATGTATGAATTACAGGAAGAGGTATTGAAAGTGAAGTAGCACATTACCGCACAACCGGTTTTGTATTTAAGAGCACATCTACTGGAGAGAAAGATGTTAGGGGCCGGAAGGAGAGATGGGGAACTTTAGGGGTCGTTGAACCCTCTGTCCCTTACCGTTCTCACTCCATCTTATTTCCAATCATTTGCATTGTTTCTTTATAAAGCAAAGGTCGCTTAGGATGATCTTTGACTTCCAGTTCAATCTTACTGCGTATCAGTTTTATCAAATTCTCGACTCGCTTTATTATATTTAACATTAAAACCCACATATATAATGATATTTATTGAACTTCATGCTTAATCATTAAACACGTGTTTACATAATAATCCTACTGATTGTATTTTCTTCTTTCATACACGTTAAAAATTTATTAAATGCTTACGAATTATAAAATTCTAATAATTTTGTTCGCAATTTGCATTGATGTACTGTATTAATAAACATGCGATCTAATTAAAGTATTATCTATGTTGATCAAAAATTATTAAACACATTCAATCAAACAATTAATTATTTAAATTTCATAATTTTTATTCTAAAACGAAAAAAAATAATAAAGTATATGTAAGGGAGACATAAAACAAGAAAAGGAATGAAAAACATCAATCTCATATACAAGTTGACACCCCAACCCCTAAGATTGAAAGTTTTTGGGGGGTTCTTGACCTCATCATATCGTTGAGAGGCCCTTTATTGGGAAGAGGAAACATTTACAAAAAACAAAAAAAGGAGGCCTTCCAAGTGTGCAAATTAAAATTATTTCTGAATGCTTGATCTGTTTTTCTGAAAAGATCTAAATATGTCAACGTCCTTACGGGATCAAAACTTATCTTCCAAAAGCTTCTAGTTTTCATATTTAAATTTGTTCTAGAAAATAAATGCTATTTCAATAAAATTAAGAGTAATTATGTTACATAAACATAAAAAAGTTTATTTAAATCTTTTTTTAATTGCAATCTAAGCTATAAGTCACAGTTAACAATAAATATTCTTATTGTAAATAAAGATATCATTCTGTCGCTTTCGTTTTTCTTTGTAGAAAAACAATCGAAACTTAAATATAATATATTGTATATACCAGACATAATTATAACATTCATTCTTTTTTAAAAATAACTAAATGGAAATGTGTTCATCCTTGATAAGTCAGGCATATGTTGTGCATGTTCAACCAAGCTTAATATCTCGAAAACTTTTATTTTGTATATAAATTATGCAAAGTAGTAAGTTAAAAAAATAAATAAATATTGTGAATGAAAACTTAAAGTGATATTTTTACCATTAAAAAAATTCCACACACATTGTATATCTTAGAACTTGTTAATCGCAGCTTTGTTTAATTAAGTTTGATAATATTTACACTTTAGAATAAAGAATATGAAGCCATCATCATTAACGATTTTTCTTCTAGACAAAGACCGTAAAACCCTATACAAATTGATGAATAATAATTCTGGTATAGATGACTTATTTAACTCATGATTCTTTTGTATATTCTTTTAAAGGTAGTTGAACTGATTCAATGTATAATGATTAAAGAAACTAAACAAAGCTTCTTTGTCCATATAATGATGAATGATCTGCTTTACTGATTCTTATACTAAAACCATCTTTGAATAGCATAGTTAAATATAGAAACTCTTACTTCTGAAAGATTATATGAAAAGATAACAAAAGTATTATATTGAAAAAATTATTCAATGCAAAAATTATTTAAATAATCAATTAAAAGGAGGGTGGAAAAGTAATAAGATGGAAAAAGTAATTTTGCGAATGGTATTGTTGAATTGCAAACGAGTTGACTTCTAAACTGATACAATGCTTTCATTTTTTAAAAAGAAAAAAAAATAATAATAAAGTATCCAATAATATCAACAATAAGTTATTTGCATAATTTTTTCTTCTCTATGATGAATCTCATTTTTTAAAGAAAAATAACTCACGAACTCGTTTCAATAGAAGTTTTTCTAATGTACAATATAAATTAGAAAATAAAAGACTAAAAAGTTTAAATTAAAATAAATTCTTAGCTGTAAACAGTAAATGTTCTTTAATATTTTAAATGAATCTGTCACCAAATTATATTATTTTTGCATTCAGGATTTGATTTGTGTGAAAACTTATTTGGGAAATTCAAAATTCTTATTTTGCTACAGATTAAAGATTGGTTGCATTGCTATAAATCCCAAATAAACAGTTTTAAATTATGAATGAACTGATAATGTAAAGAATATTTTGAAATCCAAACGATGCACGAAAATCCGTAAAGAAAATTAAAGCAAATTTTAGTATGCATTTTTGGAAAAATTAAATTTAAATTTTCATTCGGTATTCATAGATTGGTATCTCAGCTTATCAAAAAATGATCTTTTAAACTTTCATATATGAAATTTGTTAATTGCGCGGGCAAAATGTAGGCGTTCCGAACAGGATCTTGATGACGGCAATGGTGGATCACTAATGTTTAAGAAACCTGTCCCATGTTATTGAACCAAGCTGTCCACAGACAATACTGGATGCATGCCAGGTGTGTAAAGCACCCATGCTGCGAATACTCTTGTAGTTTCTTCAAGGTTGAATCGCTTCGTTTTAATCATTTCCATCAGGGAAAGAAAAGTTTTAACGTTTACTTTTAACAAGTTATTAATTGATAGAACGTTTCTAAACCTATAATAAGTCCATATATGGTTACAATTTTAAAACACTTCATTGTATAACGTCGTAAGATCAAAGAAATTTCCCCAGAATTTTCGCGACATTTCATATTCGTCCTCTACTTCTTTGTAACTAAACTGTTACTAGAATTCGGTTAATTTTTATATCTCGTCGAATTTTGCTTGTAATTTTAATGCAATTAATAACTTTTTTCGGTTAAAAATCATTTATTACAAGAGTAATAAATTATTTGTGTTGTAATGGTTAATATGAGAGAAATTGCTGTAGTCAAGGTCATAGATAGAAATCAAGCTCCATCGCTAATAAAGGATTTTTGGTCCACTGTGAAATCCCCTGGGGATAGATATGCATATGAAGAGTGATTATACAGCAGGTGGGAAAACAGTGTAATGAAGATTAGTAAAGATATCGCACTTCTGTATTAATGATGTATTCAAGGTCTTTTTCAACAAACTGCAATATTCTATTTTTAAAGAAAAAAAAAGTTAGTTGATTACGTATTCTGTTTAAAGATAAGCATCTATGAAGTTTTATAGACATTTTGGATCCTTTTCTGTATCCTTTTTTTAAAATTAAATTATTGCTTTACAAAGTAGTAAAAAAATAGAGAAATCTCTAGTAAAAGATAAAGATTCTTTTTGGAAGGTTTTTCGATTTATAGCAGGGAGTGTACGGCCACCTGGTCTATAAGTTACTGTCGTACTTCAACTGTTAAAACCACACTAGAAAGAGGTAGCATCGTCATTGCTAGACAGGTTGCAGTTTTGGCTGCTTTCCCGCTACATTTGGCGGGAAACCAAACTTTTGATAAAATTCGACTAAAACTCGCCAAATGCGATGACATTTTTTATCAAAAAAATTTCTTACAAATAGCTTCACTTTTAAAGAAATTTCTTGCTGTGAAGAACAGATTTTTTTTAGTCTATTTTAAAATAGTTTTATTCTCTTATATTCTATTCGATCTAAATCTTTAACCTGGAAAGATTATTGGCATGAAAATTCCCAAAAAGGAAAGACATCTATTGAAATAGAAGAAGCTTTACAGATATCCATAAGACATAACCGAGAATCGAACCCACGCTCTCAGCTGGAAAACATGTGGTTGTATCAACTCTGGAATATTCTAGCCATTCCTTTTGCATAAAAAAAAAAACTAAAGAAAATCTCGAATGAATCGAACACGTGACTGATAAACGATGAACTAAAGCTAATAATCAACTTGCGTAACATCGTTTCACAGAAAGGAAATTGTGCAATTGCCGCGATATTTCTCAATGTTACGGAGTGATTTTGTTAGTTTTTTTAATCTTTAAAATAATCATTTTGTAATTTATTATTGTAATATATTTTTATATAAAACAGTTATTGTATTTTTAATGTTTAATTAAGTCTGCATCTCTTCCTATAAGATGCATTATAATATTTATTACTCTTTTCTTAAATGGTATAAATCTTTATTTAAAATATATATAACCATTTGACTGACTTGATAGTTCTAAGGATCCAATATTGTTTTAGTTTTCGTTGACACGTAGCTATCGATTCCGATTAGACGGATAATCCAATGAACAACTTTCATCAGTTATAATTTCGCTATTTCGATACAATCAGTGCAAGTGATCGATGGCTGCTACTTAAGAAATTTTTATCTTAAATGCTGTTACAAGATGAAAAATAATATTATTTTTCCTGATAATGAAACCGAATGATTCTTTTATGTATATAACAAATATGAAATTTCGTATAAACAACATTGTTTTTAATTAATATAGAAAATTGAACTCACATTATTTTAAATATGAAAGCAAAAAGCAGTAAAAAATAATATGTGTGATGCTTTAAGCATTAATATTCAGTATAATATGTGATAATATTCAGTAGCGACTATAGCCAGCGATGCAAATGTACAGTATGGTCCGTAAGTCACTTTACCATTTAAAAATGGAATAATGTTTTTGATAATATATACTTTTAAATATTTGTTTCAGATTTAAAAAAATTTGTTCCCTGGAAATTTATTACGGAAAAATTCACGATGGAGTAACGTATAAAAATCATTGAATTTTATTTCCAAAATCAGCACTCCATTATTTTAGTGCAGAGAGAATATATGCGTTATGATACGTTGGCAGCAACATGATATCATTTTTCCATACATATTTTAAAAATTTCGTTTTATGTACTTTATTATATAAAAAATGCATAAAAATAATTAACAATTTAAAAAGTTATTAAATTTTTAAATGGTCAAGAGATTTATGGTCCAACTTGTATTTCGTATATCGCAACTCGATACCTTAAATTATACTGGATTTTTAAAACTTCAGTAAATATATTAATAAATACGCTATATAAATGGTAAGGTATCATTAAAACTAGGAAAATTTGAAATTTTTTCGATTTTCAAACTTTCGTATTTTTAATTTGTTAATTTTAACAGCATCCTATTATAGTGGACTCGCGTTTTTACGAACCTCCAATTTACGAACTGCGTGTTTTTACGAATTATTGAGTTATCCCGAAAAGTATTCCATAGTACTAATATTAATGAATGCCATTCCCATTTACGAACTTTTTTGGGGATCCACACGAGTTCGTAAAATCGAGAATCCACTGTAATAAATTATATATGGTTAAAATTTGGTGATATTCTAAAATTCGATATTGCAATTATTTTTAATAAATATCTCTCTAAAATTTGCACACAAAATTATTAAAAAATAATAATAATAATAATAACCAAATAAATGACGCAGTTGTTATTATATGGAATTTTATACAACTTTTGTGTTTTCAGTTTTATGATGTAATTTTTACGCTCTTTTAAGCAAGAATTTAACTATTTGCATTCACTTTGTCTAATCACAAGATATCTCGATAATCAACCATCGCCGAAGATTTAGATTTTAAGGATTTTGTCTTTTTATTATGCAGGGTTATGCTTATTAATTTTGAGAAGACTAATTTGTCTCTTACAAAATGGCGGCCGTTCGAGTTATGAAGGCGACCGATTGAAACATTAAAATAGTAATATCTCGTAAACTGTTTGCTGCACATGGATATCATAATAGTCATTTCAAAGGATTTGAAGTTTATTTTACATCAGTGATCACACAGTAATTACAATTTCCATTTGTATTGCTGTCAGACTGTCCGTAAAATATCTCAAGAGCGAAACACATTACAGAGCATTCAAATTTTACATAATCTTCCTCTTTTATCTAACGTATATGAGCACTAATTTTGAAGTCTCTAGTTGCGTCTCTTATCATAAGATGGTGGCGTTTGAAAGTTTGGAAATTTTATATTTTTAAAACTATTTGTCGCACATGAAGGACATTATTATCATTTGAATATTTTTGAAGAAAATAACTATAATTTTAATTACTCTTTTATGGTAATATTTTATTATTTATTTATTTTTGTTATTTATCTATTTTATATATAATATTTTAATGATATAATAAATATTAAGATATCCTCAAAAACAAAATTTTTTATTGTAAAATTTGAATAAAACTTTTACAATATTGTTTAATAAATCAGTACAAATAAAGTAGTTTTTCAATAAAAAGCGCAGCAAAATAGTACAAAAATCAGTCGAATGCGTCGTTTATTATAAAATTACAGTAAATATTTGAAAGATAAAACTTAAATATAGAAGTAAAAAGACTATTGTCTTACAAAATTTTAAATTAAACAAGCATTAAAATTGTTAAGCACGAATGCTTTCAAAGATTGCTTTTTTAATGTTTTTAATCCAATGAATATTTCATTATTATACTTGTTATTTATCTATTTTATATATAATATTTTAATGATATAATAAATATTAAGATATCCTCAAAAACAAAATTTTTTATTGTAAAATTTGAATAAAACTTTTACAATATTGTTTAATAAATCAGTACAAATAAAGTAGTTTTTCAATAAAAAGCGCAGCAAAATAGTACAAAAATCAGTCGAATGCGTCGTTTATTATAAAATTACAGTAAATATTTGAAAGATAAAACTTAAATATAGAAGTAAAAAGACTATTGTCTTACAAAATTTTAAATTAAACAAGCATTAAAATTGTTAAGCACGAATGCTTTCAAAGTTTGCTTTTTTAATGTTTTTAATCCAATGAATATTTCATTATTATGCTATAGTATATTTAGAAATATAAGTGGATTTAACAATAAATCCATTTATACTTTTGAATATAACTATTTTGATTCGTCGTGAAACCGTAAACAAATTCAAACAGTCCATTAACCTTTTCGAAATTACTTTCTGCTTCCGCGCAATAAACTCGGAATGCCATTTCAACACAGTTTCATTAATTAAAGTTTGGAAAATAAATAAATACAACCATTTTTAAAACGGAATTCACACATAAATCATTATCTCATAACAAGGCAGATAAAATAAACTAAATTTGACTTATGATCAGATTTATTATTATTTTATTCTCATATATACACGGTATATAATAATAAAAAAAATTTATATGTATTTTGGTTAAGCAATAATTTAATAATAAAATAAATCGATTAATAAAATAAGACCCTGTTAGCATAACAAAATATAAGATTTTCTTTTAGGAAAGTTTGTTTTTATCAAATATTTGTTGATTGAATTTCGTCAATATTATTATGATCCATTAGCTGACTAAATTCAATAACCACTTTTTTTATGCATTAAATATCTACATGAGAGTTTATATATTATGTCAAATATGCGTATCAATCGTAATTTAATTATCTTGCGTTAGAGAAAAAAGAAAATTAAATTTTATTAAAAATTTTAAAAATAAAATAAATATTTTTACATTAAAAAAAAAAAAAAAAAAACATTAATAAGTATCATACTTTGTCAAATATTGTCAAATTTATAAGTAAAATATTTTTTATGGAATATTGTCAGTTTTGAAACTTTAGAAATTTGAACTAATTTAAATTGCAATGTTTTTAGATTCTGTGATAGATTAAGACCTTGGAGTTATTTGCAATCGTACAGAAGGATTATCACTGATTTGACTGTCTAGATATCAGTTACGTATCAAAATTATTAGATTTTACAATAAAATCGATTCAACTTTCTAAAATAGTACTAAGACTGAAAAATTTCATTTAAACACTGTAAACTGCGTAGCATTCTTTCTGTCAACGGAAAATTTTACATATGTTTATCGCTTCATCTGTATTCAATAGAATCTATAGATCAGTGGTTCTCAGGAAAATTTTTATGTGGCCCCAATGCGGCCTCGAGAAGTTGCTGGTGGCCGCATTGATCTGAAACTTTGTGATAAAGTCGCAGAATGACAACGTGGTAAAGCATTTGCCGGTCATTTGAAGTACTGTGTTCAATTGCTGGTCGCATACCTTTAGATTTTCCAGAAAGGGATCAAGATCAATCCGTTATAGCCTATTTTTCAATTTTTCGGTTGATCAGTCCATGGTGGACTCTGAGCAGTCATGAAGGGCCATTATTACGTATATCACTGATGGGACTCAGTAACATGATTAAACTAATTTATTATTTCCATTTACTATAATCTTTTATAGTAAATGGAAATAATAATTTTTTATTCGAAAAAAAGTTCATTTTTTAAAAAATTAACTAAATAAGATACTATACACTGTATTTGATTAGTAAAAGTATGATCACTTTACTATAATCATACTTTATAAATGTATTCTATTAATTTATTATAAATAGTTTGTTACGACTAGAGTGGGCAAACAAGGAACTGCATTTGTCTTGATTAAAAACTATGGAAAGGCACAAAAATATCTGAAAAGAAATATTCATTTGCTACTAGGAAGCATATTTTTTCCTCGACCGCCGAAATCCTGTCTTTGCTGTTTACGATAGTTCTATAAACACAACAAATAGAAATTTAACACATTTATATTCAGCATTTTCTTAAATTCTGTCGTTCACTTATACACAAAAATATTTTGTTTTATGATCGTATTAAAATTATCAGATGACCGCATTTGAGTACCACCGCTATAGATCTATAAGATGAATTGTAATCTTTATACTCTAAGCACTTGATAATATTCTACCTTCACGATGTATAAAAGTCTACCGACATTTTAGAACGCATTTAATTAATGCTTCTAATTGTAAAATCACTCTGAAAAATGCATTTTCTAATTGGAACAGCTTTACTGGGACCATGGATGCATCGCACCAGTTATAGCAATATCAAACGTATTAGTTCTCTCGTTGAGGGATTAATCACTGGAAATGATTCCCAGAAGTTACATATCGCGATGTAGAGACTCGCATGTTAGCATTTACAGCGTTCCATATATTCTATAATTAAATCCATGTAAATATATGGAAAATATCTCATTTATTAAATTATATTTTCAATTTTTAAATCCGATTTAGTTGTATAACTAACTTTGATCTTTTAAGTTTCTCAGGATGCATCATCATCTTAAAAAATTTGGAAATAAAAAAATCATTCCATTCGATTTATCTGCAATATTAACTGTACAATATTTACAATATTGTATTTAATTTGTATATGCTATATTATATTGATAAAGATCTAATCTGACATCACAAATAGATACTATATTTCATACTTATAATGAGTCATTGTATTGTTTGATCCAGCTTCCAAGAGCCACTTTTTTTAATTAATTTCTCTTGAACAAAATTTTCTATATTTTTATGATTATAATTGGATGCAGTATGTTTTCCTGTACTGTAATTATGAAAACAGATGTTCACCACGTTATTATATATATATATATTTATACATACATATATACAATAGGTTATTTGTTACTTCATTTATACATAATTCCTTGGTAAGAGATTTAAAAAGTTCCCTATAATCTTCTATTTTATAATTTTTTTTAGTAATGTATCTATTCTTCTATTCGTAGAAGAATTAGGTATGATAATCAGTATTCCTCAATCTCTCTTATTAATTTATAAATATAAAATGGAAAGTACATTATTAACCAAAAATATGCAACTTATAATCGAAAATTTAATTAAAGGGATTAAATTAATATACAAATATAGCATGAATGACTAAAAACGTCGACTTTAAAAATATGAAATTCTGAGAAATTCATCATTTTTTCTTATAAAGAGCATGTAAAAAATTTAATAAAATTAATCGTTTACATATATTTAGCATATCCATATTCTTGCAAATATTTCTAATCTTGGTTTCTTGGTTCGATCTATTCTATATCATCGATAATATTCGACAATGTATTATTATAGATTATCGAATATGGTAATCATAGTTGCGACGAAATTTTCTCGGGTTTCTTGCTAAAGAGCGATTGCAATAAATTTCGTGCATTGCTTTCAGATAAGTCGTAACTTATACGTTAAAAAAATTTATTAGATATACAGCATAACTGCTACATCTGAAGCTATACTATTAAAATGATAACGATTGCTTAACGTATATCTTCTTTATTTATTTATGTAATAACAATATGCATAAACATACAAAATTTTGTAAAAAGGAACTGATTAGAAGTGAAACTTATCAATTTTAAATTTATTTTATGAAATATTTTTCTTTTTTCGTCTTTTTCTTTTCCAAACTGCTAGCCCTATATTGCATGTAGAATTAAAAAAAAAATTAAATAGTGTAAAAACAGTAACTGATATATAAAGTCATTTAAATAATCCTTCTATATTTTGCATCTATTTTTTTCGGTAATAGCAATGCAAAATTAAATAGTGTAAAAACAGTAACTGATATATAAAGTCATTTAAATAATCCTTCTATCTATTTTTTTCGGTAATAGCAATGCTATTTTTTTATTATTATTATTTTCGTGTAGGTTATAGTGAAGTCACATTAAAAATGAATTGCGAAACGAAATATTATAGTTCTATATTCAATAAAACTTGTGCAGAGCGTGCTTAGAATTCACATTTCCACTCGTAAAGTGACGTTATTGGATGTTACCGTTATCGCCAGGAATTTAAAGCAATTATGTATGCTTAATTATCACGCTAAAGATTCATTCGTGCTTAATTTAATTGTGACGATTTAGAATCGTCTAGACATGACACCAACGCGTTTAACTGTTCTTTAATAATAATAATAAAAAAATTCAAGTTCGTTTATACTACTCATAATAACATTTTATATATATATTTATTTTTAATTAAAGCGCTGACAGTTTGATTTCTCAATTCGATTTTTGTTTAATAAAAGTCGAACTTAATCGATTAGAATGCAATAAAAATAAAGAAATTCAATAAATGTCAGTAAACTTTTTCATAAAACTTGCAAGACTGTTGCATTACTGTAATGCATTCGGGATGCTATTTGAATATTAATCGCGAAGCATTCATTCTACATCCGAATTTACGAGTAAGAGAAAGTATTTAAATTTATTCGATTGAAAAGGGAGTAAATTTACATCTTAACAAACTCCGGTTGTTCGAGTCGCTTAAAATAAATAAATGGGCTATATAAATGAACCAATAGGAGAAAAAAAGAAAAAAAAATAAACTTAAAGCTAGTTTCTAATGGAAACTTTTCTGTTTCAGTGTACAGTACAGCACACTCATTTTCTACTCGAAATGGTAAAAATGAAATCAGATTTTTATTTGTTTAATCAGTTACTGAAAAAAATGAAATCCACAAATCGATAACTTCTCTTATAAATAAATTAAATTTCGAAGTCATTTGGAATATTTCAGATTAGTTTATATACAGTATATATAAAAGACTTCTCAATCAATATATTAAATTTTTTTACATAAAATAAAATAAAATAATTTTCAAAGAATATAATCGAATTTCATTTATAAAAATATTTATTCTATCTATTATTACATGTTTTCCCCAAAAAATAAACATAAAAATTATATGAATAAAATATTGCAATTATTAGTCAGCCTGCCTTCCCTTCACCTTTTACTTATACATAAAGCGAATAAGGCATTCAATTTTGTTCAAGTCACGAAATTACCAGTAAAAAGAAATCCATAGTGCATGCTATCGAGTCCCTGCTCACGTGATTTTAGAGTTCCTCGCTAAAAAAGCACCTTTCAGTTTGCGTGACTTTGAAAAAAGACCAAGATACTGTATATTCGGACCTATAAAAACAAGGCATTTTATTCTAATCAGTTTCCTGCTATATAATTTGTTTTCTCTTTGAAATTCAATATTAATGTTTCAGTAGATCCGGAATTTAGGCCATTTAACAGACCTTGCATGAATATAATAAGATTTCGGCTATACAAATTCAAATAATGATTATTTTTTTCTGACTATTTTCGGTTTCGTGTGACTGAAGGTCAAAGAAAATTAATAATAATTTATTTTTGTTCGAAGAAACCAAATAAAACAATGGTGAGTCCGATAAGATTCTTGGGTCGACAATGATCCCCATACCTGAACTCTGCCTTATCGCTACAATTAAAGAACCATAGGTAAGCCCTGCTATCAAGGTTATGACTGTGTCAAGGTGACAGGGTCGGTCGTATTGTCCGTAGTAATTATCCATGTCCTTGTGGCCGTCAAGGTGATGAGAAACCACATTGTTGTCTATGACGCGCCAGATCAGAAACTCTATTAGCGTAAAACTTTCGGTTTTGTTTTACTCTACTCACTTCTTTCCTCTTTTAAAAATATCCGCTTTGCGTATTCCTTTTTTCAATTCGAATGTCACAATTTTGTTTCGTTTGCCCTCTACATACGACATCACAATGCGTGCTATCATCTTGTAAAAAGTTTTGTAAACCGATTAGTAATAAAATTATTTTATAATACATTTGATAACATTGATATCAAGAATTGTAACGTCACGGTTATTATTAGTTTACAAATGCCATTAACCTCGTTAATATTGCGTTAATGGCGTCATATCCGTCATTTTGTTATTTGTCGTTGAGTTTTAAGTTTATGCAGTAAAGCTGAGTACTGTGTAATGAATTTACTGACTTACTTGGTATTGTCATTGTTTAACAGTTATTGAATATTAAATTTATTAAACTCGTCCTATCAATGCTAATTAGCTAATGCTCATTGCTTAATTTTCCACATTATCGCCCTACGTTTATCTCATTAGAATATGACTTGAATAACTTAAGGGATAATGAATGTTTTATGAATCAAATTCATTTAAAATTATAAAATTAGGTTGTGTATCTTGTTAACTTGTTATTTTAAAATTATAACTAAAATGTAGAAAAGAAAAATTTTAATGAACATTATTCAAAAGTTTGAATTCGTATCAAAAATGAAGATTGCTATAGGATCAAGATGTAGATTTACACGATCATTGATTAAAATTTAGAAACGTAATAAAAATTCATTACGAAAAAAGACGTTAATTATTCATTGAAATCTATTAGAAAATATATAATTCTTTTATCAAATTAATTTATGTGACATCGAAGAACTTGACCGAAAGACATTTTGACCTGTTCATGACTTAGTTTTGGTATTAATTTCTTTGTGGTAATTCTCTTTTATATGGTAGCTGATTTTTGGTTTGTCCAGTTGTTGAGTTGTTTCAGGAGTATTTACTCTCTTGAGTAAAGTGTGATGACCTTACTTTGGCCAGATACAATCTTGTTGTGGGTGCTTTCCAAGTAGGTGACTGACTTCAATCTCGAAAGATAATTCGCCGTGAAAAGTAAACGGTCCTTCACCTCCCGAAATCCAACCAAACTCATTTTCATTGAACTTCAAATATGATTCCCAAAGATCATTTACTTTTTGGAAACTTTTCAAAAAAAGTTATTTTTCTCAATACAAATCGTCATTTTCTCTCTACAAACAAAAGCAGAAAAAAATACAAAAATTACAATGAAGATATATTTTAGACCATATACTGTACTGTTATTATATTTCGTAGGAATTTAGTTTTTAGGAATTTTCGTAGGTTTTCGTGTTAACTATTTAAATTTCTATACGAAAATACAGTAAGTTGATTCTCGGATTGAAATATGAACTCAAAACAACTATTTAAATTTCTATACGAAAATACAGTAAGTTGATTCTCGGATTGAAATATGAACTATATTTCAATCCGAGAATCAAGATCTATATTTTGTACTTCGTAGTATATCATAAATAAATTATGTTACTAATTGTCTAAATTTCTTAGAAGTAATAGTTTCAATTCACTATAATAGTAGCCTAAATAAGCGAAAAACCATGCTGTAATTAATATACTTCTTGGAAATAAAGTAATTCAGTTTATTCATAAAAAAATTATAAAATAGTAACTTTCTAATGTTTTAAAATTTTGATTTTAGAAACGAAATTTTAATTCTGTCACGAAAAGATGACCAAGAGAAATGTGGACAATTGATGCTGAAAGATGATCGAGAGAGAGATTTGACGTATAAATGCAATTAACATACGCTTTACTTGCAATTAACCAATTAACATTAATTCTCTTAGTAAAAACATCATGATTATTTTTCATGACATTCGGGATAAATGTTTAGTAGCAGAATAAAGCAGGTGGGCTTTAACTTCCATATTAATAAAAGAAAGAATGATAAATGTTTATATAATACATAAAAATTAATTTGATTCGATTCGAAAACATTTTAATAGCCAAACTAAAGAATTGAAACGTGATTTATTCTCGTTATAAAATCGAAATCGAGTCTCATAACGCTACAGTATAACTGTACGCAGTCATTCAGTTTCAGTATCGATCACGTTATTTTTACTAATGAAAAAATCTCATGTCTGACTAATGCGTAAAACTGCTTGAACCGATCACGAGAATGATGATATTAATGATGTTCTGTAAATTTCGGGAGTGAAACAAAATTAAAATTGCGTGATTGCTTTAACTCTTCGGCATTTAGATCGCTCGTTTAATTTACTCAACCAACCGATTAATCGAAGTTTTCAATTACATAAACGGGAACGAATCGATCATTTGCTTACGATCATAAATATCGATTTTTATAATTTCAAATTTCTATACTAAACGTTTAAATGCGATTATGTCGAATAAACAGGAGACGATTTATTAATAAATTAAACTCTGTCGACTCAAATCACGTGTATCCTGTTATTTATAATTAGAATAAATCGAATAATCGTAATTTCAACGAACGCCCATCTAAAATTACTTTTTAACTTTTATGACTAATCACATTACATGTATTGTTGCAAATTAAACACGAAAAACGTTCCCATATATGGGCTCAAACTATCAAATGATTCAACTTTTAAAAATTCGAATTCGAAATTAAAATTTTAGACGGTGGCTCCTCCTTCTTAGAATTAATGAATTTCTAAATAACTCTTACAAAATTGCACTATATTTTAATAAAACGCTTTAATATTATCTTGAGTTGGCATAGTAAATTTTAAGATTATATTTAAAAAAAAAAAAAATTTTATTTGGCGTATATCAGCTTTGTTTACATAGTCGCCGGAGAGGCGTCAGAAAGATGACGTCATGCCAAGTCTAATTGCGTCATCTTTGATAAAACATCTTGTTGACCTAATTACATGTTTCTTATTATTATTTATACATATTTATTCTGTTTTGATATTTAAAACTAAACTTATTTAATACAATAAACGGGGAAAATTACTAAATTTAAATTTTGAATGTTCAAAATAATTGTTAATTATTCACATTTTATCGTAATAGTTTTAATTTAATATTTTCGATATTTTAAAGTAAATTTTTGACAGTTTTGTATTGGCGTTTGATTAAATAATTTCAGTACAATTTGTTTGGTTGGCGACACTACCTTCCCATGACTCATTGCTGGAGACGCCGGGATGTCTGATGACGTCATCGAGCACGTGCTATTTTCAAATTCAAATACACGTGCGTTCGAATACCAAAACATCATATCGCAATTTTTTACAATTAAATTTCGTTTATCATTTTCAAACATGATATTAAATTAAATTATATTTTTAATTATTAAATATACTTTAAAGGGACCGTTATTTACTAGATATAAATATAACTATCGTCTAACTCTAAAATATTGTAATTTGAATTAAAAAAAATCCATCAAATGAATTTTTAATATTTTCGAAAAGAAATTTGGATAAATAATTGAAGGCTGGTATTTTTGCATTCATTAAAAAATGCCAGTTTAAATCAATATATCGACATTACAGGCATCTTAATAATATATTGAAAATTCTGAAAATAAATAACGAATTTTTTAAATAAAAATAATTATATTAAATTTTCGGTCCAAGAGAGATTTTACAATTTTTGGTCTTAGAATGGCACCCATACCAGGTTGAGGTCAATAGGCTTGGGGATCTCTACCATGACAATGCTATTAATCACTTCCGAAAAATCCTGAAAGAGAGAGAAAAGCAATCGATATTAGACAGATTCTTTAATGGAAAATAAACGTATAGATGAAAATGCTTTGATGAAAATGTTATTGTTATTATATATAAATAAATGTAGTAAGAAATTATATAATTTTTTATTTATGTTTTTTGGGGTCTCCGGAATGAATTAATCAAATTCCCATAAAAACCTATGGTAAATTGATGATCGGTTAACAAACAATTTGGATAACGAACATTGTCTTGGAACGGATTATGTTCATTAACTGATCACTCACTGTATTGATTGACTGTATGGTAGCCAAATTGGGGCTCGCAAATCACGAGGCTCTTTGGTACCTTCAATGTGGCTCCATACCATGAAAGTCAATAGTTAATAAGAAGCAAATACCTATTTAAGTTAAAAAAAATTATATATCAGTAATTTGTTTATCTATTGTAAAAAGTATTATGCAACGTATGAAATAAATGCATGTGAAATATATAATAAACAATTTTTGAAACCATTGTTAAGATTATCCAAAAACTGATGTGGCTCTCATAGATCCAAAAAATAAATGATTGCGGTTCTCAAGTATTCAAAATTCTCCTATGTGGCTCCTAGTGACAAGAAGTTTGGCCACCCGTAGTATATAATATTATACAGAGTGGAAGAAAAGTCTGTACCCCTCAAAATAACTTGATAACTATCATAGATTTCAAAAATATGTTAATGGCAAAAAAATAGGAAGTCACGAGTAGGCTACCTGATGGTGATTTTCAAATGAGCTGTTAATGCCAACAAATAGGAAGTCATGGGTGAGCTATCTGATGGTGACCTTCAAATGAAATAATTATGCAAATGAGGATATTTGCAAATCCTATCTCATAAACCATAACAAATAAAGAAAAATTTCAAATTACAAACTTATTCAGCATTTAATTCTTAACATTTAAAAAAACTTCATCAAAATCAGATGAATAGTTCTCCCAAAAACGAAACACTTAGATCTATCATACATCAATTCCTTGAAATGCCCAAGATCAGTTTGCCCACAAACAGCAATTGATAAGGCCACAACAACTTTCATTCTTACATAATAACAGTAAAAAATCTTCAAGACTGCATCATTGCTGCTTGTACAGAGATTTCTACTGACATTCAAAATGTGTGAGGAGCTCCATCCAACATCATGCTTAATTGTATTTGAATGCTGATGGAAGACATTTTGACCACATCCTTGATTAGTTTTTGCTTGTTGATTAGGCTCTTTGTTTTCAGTTTATAGGTTTGGGATATTATGTTTTGGTGTTGGTTTGTTACTTACATGTCAGAAATAAGTGTCAATCTTTGCATGTAAAAATGTTTTTGTTTCATTTTTGAATGATTCTATTCATCTGATTTTGATAAAATTTATTATTGTGTTTAGAATTGAATGCTGAACAAGTTTATAATTGGAAATTTTTCCCTAGCTGTTACAGTTTATAAAATAGGATTTGCAATTATCCTTGTTTGCATAATAAACTCATTTGAAGGTCATCATCAGATAACTTACCCATGATTTCCTATTTGTTGGCATTAACAGATTTTTGAAATCTATGATAGTTATCAAGTTATTTGGAGAGGCACAGACTTCTCTTCCATCCTGTATATTATACAGATAATCCTCAACTTATTTAGATCCATACTTATGTAAAAGTTAGTTTTAATTAATGAGCCTGGTCAATATCATGGATTCATTTCCAACTCCATCTGTACCCTTTCTGAAAAGTGGAAGGGTATAAGTGGAGTTGGAAATGAATCCAGATCCTCCAAAATGATAAGTGCTTGTTCTTTAATATAATTATTTTTATTGTTAAATCTTTGTGACATTAGTTCTGTATAAGATATATTTTGACATACATTGATTCAATTTACATAGTGTTTTTGTGGATGATCCACTTCTGTAAGTCCAGAACAGCCTGTATTACAAATACATAAATAAAAGTTTAGTTTTTGAAAAAACTTACACTATCTTCATCATCCTGATTTTTTTTCTGAAGAAGACTTATCATAGATGAACTACAGGAATCTATTTAATTTAAATTAAAAGAAAAATGAAAAAAATATATGATATATAATATAATTTATATTGGGTTGTAACACAAATAATTTCAGTTGTATTAAAAAAATTTTTATTTATTAAAAATACAGGTTTACATTTAATCAATTATATAATCACCATTGCTACTAAGGCAATTAATGAATGCCTTCTGAATAAAAGTTTTTATTTTTTGATACAAAAAGTCTTAAATGAAAGAATTGACTTCTTCATTGTTATTGAACTTTTTACCATTTAATACATTCTGTAATGATCTAAACAGGTGATACTCGGATGACACAAGATCTGAAAAAGTATTCTGGATGTGGTAATACTGACCATTCAAACTCCAAAATTTACTGAATAATGATATATATGTTATTTTTCAAAATGTACGTAAAAATAGTTATATTATATACATATACAGGGCCAGATTAAGATCTTTCAGGCTCGTAAGCATAAAAATTTTAAAAACAAATTATAAAATTGTTCAATAATATTTAACATGCTTTTGGGAGCCCTTTAGACTAAAGTCATTCAGGAGAAAATTTTAGAGCTTGAATGGTCAACATTACCACATCAGCATACTCTTCAGATCTTGTGCCATCTGATAATCATCTATTTAGATTAGGGGTGGTCAGTCCTTTATTGTTCACACATCAATTTTTTCATTTTTGTAGTTAAGATGCACCATACAAACTTATACTTTTTTCAGCCTTTTAAAATATAATAATATGGATATATTTAACAGTTAGATTTATATGTATAAATATATATATAGATTAGATATCTCTAATATCTCACTATCATGTGGTCACTAAGCCTAATCAAAGTTTAACTTAAGCATATTACAGCTAAATAAAGTAATGTAAGCTATAATCAATAAAAGAAAGGAAAAATTAAAAAAAAACTTTAAGACCTTTTAATATGAAATATGAAGTTCAATAGTTTAACAAAATAATATACAGCACAGTACTCAATATCTGCCTTAAGTTAGTAACTGAGCAGTCTCATGGGGTCACATATAATAATCATATGTCATTATGATCCAATATGACTGCTCAGTTATCAAAGATGTGATCATAGTAACCCAGTGATACTGACCAGCTAACATGTCACATGGTCACTAACCCAATGAAGTTGCTCAAATAGCATTAACCTTCCTTCTTGGATTTTATATCAAGTAATTTACACCAATTACAATATATAAAATCAACTTTTAATAATCAATAACTGTCTTTAAACCTTCCTGTGTAAATCCCTTAACAAACAAATGTTGTTTCATAAAAATCCATTCATCCATTTTTGCATTATAAGTGAATATGCATGCATAGGCATTTCAGATTTATAATATACATAGATAAATTGTAAAAGAATTTTTTTTCATTTTTCTCTGGGATTCAATACACCACTTTTGGTGCAAGCACTATAGGTTTGCCATCCCTGATTTAGATCATTACAAAATGCATTAAATGGGAAAAAATACAATAACAATGAAGAAGTCAATTCTTCATTCAAGATTTTTTGTATCGAAAGATAAAAATTTTTATTCAGAAGACATTCATCAATTGCCTATAAGAGAATTTAAAGAATTCCTGAAAGATTTAGAAACTGAATATGGCGACGTGGTTTTTAATACCGAAGTACGTTGGCTTAGTAGAGGTGCAATGCTAAAAAGAGTATACAACTTAAAAAGCGAAATACAATTGTTCTTGGATATGAAGGGATATGCCTTTCCTCATTTTGGTAATAGAAAATGGATGTTGCGATTTTGGTGATATAAAACTGATATTATAATATATTTGCTAAATTAGTTTTTAATTATCATAGTTAAATAATTAATAATTTTATTATTTAATAATAATTAGAATTAATAAAATTTATTCATAATAAAATTCTTTACCGCACCATCTAGCGGAGAAATATTATGTAATAATTTTTATTTATTATTAGAATACTGTATTGTTTTTATTATATAAAATTTCTTTTATTTAATTTCGACGCTCTTGTTTTTTGTCATTGTTTTCGTTAGTTATAATTTTAAAATTGCTTTTAACTTATATTAAAATTAATGCTATTAAATTTTGACGACGAATTATTTAAAAGACCAAAAGCGCCAGGATGAATGTTGTAGTGGTTTATAGATTCCTGGAATGAGTGTAAAACCGCATCTTTTATCGAAGAACTAATTATTTCCTCTTCCACACCTATCAGTAGCTACGCTAGTAGAGGTTTTAAGGGTCAACCGCAAAATACTATAAACCAGTCTTGGTCCTACCGGTTTCGGTTTTGGTAATTCACCTCGAGTTCAATAACCGGTTTGATTTGGTTTCCTTAAATATTTACATTTCTGTGGATTAGACTATCTTCTAATTCGAAATGGCAACATAACAATCAGTAGGAAGTGTGTACTGTAATTTTATAATACGATTGTTAATAAGATGTATTGATTAAATCCCATTTTTACTCCTAAGAGAATGTCACAATAAAAGGCAACTGGACGTTGCTTTCTCGTTTACTATATTTAGTAATTATCATAATAAAATTAGTAATCAAAGAAAGAAAATTCAATATATATATTTTTTTCTTTCGCTTTTAAAGTTAAGTGATAAAAATAGATACGCCATGTAGAAAAGATCTTGTTTTCTAGATGACAAACCTGTCTTAGTATATAGTGTCTTGCAGGGGGAAAAAGTCGAGTAAAAGAAAGCGAGTTCGTGTTTAGGTAGATGATTAGTAAACAAATGCTAGATGGATACAAGTCAATAAAAAATTGTTTACAAAATCCTTTAGAGAATTGCAATTTATTGTGTAATTTGCATTCTCCTTTCATCTTCCGAAAATTTCTTATTTGGCCACAGCGTTGTTTTTCTATGACAGAAATAAAACAAAATTCATGTTTTATAACATTTCGCTGACTATTTTTCTTTTAAGGTTATATATTAATTCATTGTATGGAAATTTCTTGTTCTAAATACTGAAATACAGAAAACTTTTTTTTATCTAGTTTATAATTTATTTAATATGATTCGGTAGAGATCACAAATATGTAGATTCTGATTCTACTACTAAAAAAATTACCATAACATATATGCATTACCATTATTGCAAGATATTATATAATGTACAAACATTACCATTTGATATTTTTAGTATTGCATGCCAGTAATTCATACGAAACTTTGGAGTTCGTACAAATAAGTATACTGACTAAAATCTTCCCCTTTTTTCAAAAATATTTTTATACTTTATTTTGAATAGTATCTAGGAATCTTCGCATTGCTTAATTTTTAGTTATTTCTTTTAAATCTATTTGAAAATGCATCAAAAAGAATAGTTTTTGTTGGCATACTGTATTTAAGTTGATATTTCAATTTGTCATCTGTACTTTTCGTGTTATATTGCAATCATTTATGAAAACAAAATGAGAAAACGAAATTAAATAAGATTAATGTAAAATGAGTCATAAAACATTTTCGAATTAATCTTATTCGCCTTCAAACATTTGTTGTTCGTAATTTATCATTCTGAACTTAATCTATATCTCGTCGCTAATAAGAATTAAATAAATTATACTACAGATTAAAAAAAATGCCATTAAAATACATCAAAATGTGGAATAATTTTGTAAAAATGTCCTAATCTACTCTGTCGATATAAAAATGTATCCCGTTGAGAACAAAAATGATTTTTAATCGCGTAATTAATTTTTATGCAATTTTTAAATTGCACTTTTCGCATTAATTAACTTCGTTAATATTCAATAAGTAAATTTTTAATTTTAAAATATATTAAAAATTTTGATTGTGGTAAAAAACTTAATAGCAATTAATCTACTTAGTTTATAATTAAAGATAGAATTTCGTATCATTCAGCCAAACTCTAATGATAACCGTACGCCAGAATACTATATATATTTTCATTAAACATAAACCACTATGAGATGTATTTTTTATTTTTTAATGAATATTGCAAAAATTACGTCATAAAAAGAATCGGTTAATATACTTCCTTCAATTATAAAATGTTATATAAAAAATAAGTCTTGCATAAGTTGCAGGAAAGATAAATTTCAAATGAAAGGTTTTAATTTCGATGAAATATTTGATATATTGAAATTTGATAAGTTTCGATATGAAAACATTTCTCAATCCAGCTCAGATATTTCTGTTTACATCTCTCAAACAGAAAATTAATATTATACCTATTATGTGTCATTATATAGCTGGATTTTGGGAATAACAAAATTGACTTATTGTTTGCAAATGCCTTGAATTAAACAACAGCTGTTATTATTTGCGCTTCGTATAGCTGCATATTTGTCCAATTTAGATAAATTATTAAAAAAACTCAAAATATAAAATTAGTCATGAAAGAAGTAATTTATTTGCAGAATTTATCTGGCTTTTGCTTCAAATCAAGTTAAATTTTTAACATTATTAGAAAAGTAAACCATTGTTGATTTTAAGATATTTTACCTTGTGAAAATATTTCACTGTAATTTTTATTCACGTAAATTCAACAGTGCAACTGTATACGCTAACTTAGACATCCCTGAAAAGTCAAAAATTTTCAAGACTGCTTTTATTTTTGTCTGAAGATCAATCGAATATTTTTTTATACTGTTAGATAACAAGTTTTTATCGTGTCTTATTTTAATAAAAATGCATGTTATTATTTACCTTCTTTAATAGATAATTTGAGAAGTGTCAAGAGTTATTCCAGTAAAACATTTGCTTATATAAGGTGTGATCAATCTTTCACCTGCTGTTTTCACCTGTCGATATCCACTTAAGTATTCTATGTGCAGCACCCAATATAACCTTAGGTGTATAATTTAGAACTAAATAAAAACAACCTGAAATAAATACTAATGAACTTCTTTTCCCTCTCTATAAAATCGCTTTCGAATCTTTATAACTTCAAATACAGCTACAAAAAAATTCATGCTAAATTTCAACAATTATATATATTTTTTACTCTAACGCAGAACTAAATATTCTATTTGATACGCAAATTATCCTATTAAATATAAATTCCGAAAAAGTAATAATCTACGTTAAAGATAGGAGTCACTCAGCAACATATTTTATATTATCAGAGAGAGTTTTAATAAAGTTTTAAGAAATTTAAGCAGAAATAAATGAAATTCTTGCTGAAAGCTAGTAATTTACTTAAATATGAGCGACAACTCGATGAAACTTCGCACGTTTTAATTAGTTTAGAACGAAGTTCTGTGTTACATTTGCTCTTCAACTTATATTAAAACAAAATTGGGAGAAGTTTACTCGAATTTATTGCCGAGAAAATTTTCTTTTTTGTTTTCGTTTTTAAAACAAACATCACCCCAAACTTAAAGCAATTCTAAACGTATAGAACAGGCGCATCGTATATCAATGATATTTTAGACAGGAAAAAATGTTGCGAGATATTTTTTTCGACAGTCCTCAAAATAAATAAATCATCTTTTAGCGTCCCCCTAAAACAGGGGAAATGGTCTCGGGATTCTATAACAGAAACGCGGAAACACACATGAGGAAAAGCGATAATGAAGTGCCAGCATGTTGAAAGCAGTATTTTTATTCAACGGGAAAGAGGGCAAAGCATAACAGAGACTTATCGCTTGTCTTTCTTCATTATCTGACGAAATTCGCTTTTCTTTATAAATTAGCTTAGTGAATTTTGACAGTTCCATATAGTTAAGTGACAACTTTTATATAAACGCGTGTATGTCTTTAAAAATTTTTGCAAAAAAAAAATAATAATAATTTCTTTTATAATAATCACACTTCTATATGTATAAAAAATATATATCTAAATTTCTTTCCTTTCTAAATTTTAGTTTATCAACCACAACCGGAAAGATCTAGGTCACGTGATGTACATAAATTTATGATCATAACAAATAATTTTCACTTTACGTGACGTAAAACTATGCCAACATTCACTAACTGCCTATTAACAAATCACGTTGAAGAGATCGTTCGGAGATACAAAACGTGGGCATGAATTTCAATTTGGCCTTGTAATATTATTTAACAACAAGATTAAGAAACTATTCTTCACCTATTATCTCTTCTAAACAACTTAACAATAGTCGTTGAGCAATAAGACAGTACAGTATGAAGCTTTATCCTTCTTGTTACGTGAGAGGAGTGCAACACAGAATGAAAAAGTAGGATCAAAGTCTGAATGGGACTAAGTTCCTTTGTGACTATACCATCATAAATTGAGAGGTGAAATCTGGTTAAAAAATTTCTACCGATTCATTTTTTCATTGGGGATAAAGAGCATTCTATAAGAAGAGCAGCAAAAATAAAAAATTATAATTTTTTTGAAATTATATATGAGAAATATCGTAATCATTTTTTAAGTATCGAATAAATGAGTTAGGTATAGTTTTTTTAATGTAATTTTTGAAACGTAATTAAGTAACTACTCATAACACAAAACAAAACTATCAAACAATCCCGGAAGTGCTATCACGTCACGTGCAGCCTGGAGCTAAAAACTGTTTCCGTGACTCCGCCCTAGCCTATTGTTGTTTTGCCTTCGCTCGTAGTCATCTCATCTCTGTTAATCAACAGTTTGGAGAACAATGACGACTTCTCATATTTCTTTTTTTTTTCTTCTAGTGGACTTATATCACTCTCATTTTGGTATATTTATGATCCTAGATCTCGAAAGAAGATAAACTTTTGAAAACTTTTTGCGAGGGCGCAAAAATACCTTAAAAAATCCTTAAAAATTAGGGCGTATCAATCAGGAAACATTATGACTATAGAAGGGCCTACGAGGGATGCTGCGTTATTTATTATATTTGAAAATATCAGATTTTTGTCTGTTAATCTATATAAGAACACGAAATTATGTTAATAAATTGATATTTAAATAACTCGGTTATTTTCTGTTCTACTTAAAAATTATTTATTTAATAAAATTTTATGGCTTTTGAATTATTTTTTTTTAAATGTCGATAAAACAAAACACTATGAAAGTTTTGATAGGATCAGAAAGATTTATTTCTTGTTCTCTTAAGAGATTTTCAGGAATTTAGTTTATTTATATCTTTTATTCAGTTTTTCAAGAATTAAATAAATTTAAAATGCGAATAAAAATTCGACAGAAGCCGATTAGCATTTATTATAAATTTATCTTATTTAATTCTCGTCTTTTAACTCTCCGCTTACGTTTTATAGCCAGAGGCAATAGAACAGATCTAATTAGAGGCCTCCTATCATATTTACAGTATAACGACGTAGAACCGTTTATTTAAAACGATACTCCAATCCTTAAATAGCGGTCAATGCTTTTCCCCGCTTTTTAAAAGATCCGTAAAAATCATATTCATAAAGCAGAAATCTCCAAGATAATTACAGCAGTAAATATTTTCTTCCTCAATTATATACTCTTGCATGGCGTGACGATCAAAGCAAAGTATTCTCCAATAAAAAAAGGGCAGGTGCTGCGAAACGGAAGTTGGGAGAATTTGATAACAATTAGGCAAGGACGAACTTGGGTAAGTTTTATCCTCTGAAAAGAAAATGGCGGGGGGGAAGATCCATAACAATCATTAATAGCCATCGTATGTTGCATCCCAAATTCTGTTCTCATAGGAAAGTTGGCTAAGAGTGGCCTTTTTATTTATTGCCTAATTTGATATCGCTCTAGAAATATTGAGAGGAAAAAAAAATCAACTAAAGCTTAAATTTATCTCCTACTCCCAACAGGGCCATTGAACGTTATATATTAAGTTGACAGATTTCGCGAGAATAAGAAAACCTGACATATTTCTATTTAAAACTTTTATCCAGATCATTTTAAACTAATTTACCATAAATACTTTATATTTTGCATTATCTAAATTTATGATCATCATTAATTTTTCCATTTATCACGATGATCTTAATCCATCACGGTTACCGTAGACGTCGCTTCGTATTTACGACAATTATTATTAATATGTACGTCTAAAATAACTTATCTTCTCCCGAATAATAGAATTTTACTCGATATTAATCGCAATTTCAGTCGTTTTATATTCATGCTTATATTTTTATCCAGTAATATCATCACTCCTATACATAATTTTGGTCTTACGATAAAACTACAATAGCGTGCCACACCTGTAAACATTAATAACAGTAAAAATGATGAAATGTTTCGGGTTGAATTGTAAAAATCATTATAAAGTTATAAAACAGGATAACTGGAGGATTTATCTTACAAAACCGACGATACCTGTAATATAAAGTGAAGTTAGATAAGGATGTGGGGGAGTTGTAAGGAAATCTTTCCAGGTGTAGTAGATAGCAGATGGCAATCGTGCAGGTAACGTGAGAACGCCTGGAATTGTGAAAAGTGCCACCGAACACTTCCTATACAGCCGCAGGCTTTGTTTCAAAAGAACCTTCTGTGTCAGGAATATATATTGCAGCACTTTTACCAAGAATGCTGATTTATTTGATCATTCTTCGATAAAATATTTAAATATATTGAGTTTACAATCTTCGACATTAATTTATTATTGATGGTTATTGGATTTTAGGAGACGATTTGATTTAATTGGTTTGAACCTTACTTTTTTTTCGGTTATCTGCTTTTTGAAAATATCGAATTTCTCGTTTATCAGATCTGTGTTTTTTTATCCAGGATTTGAACGATTAAAATACCGACAGATAAACTTCAATGTTAAACGTTTTACTGATCGGTATCGTGAGTGACCGAATTTAACCTGTTTCTAGTTTAAAAACTGTCGATAATTTTATAAATCTTATAAAATTCGATACGATTTATGTCATTTTTTAAAAATTAATATTCAGTTATCTAACCATTAATAAAACCGGCATCAAACCGATTGAATAAGTTAGATGTGATCTATATGCAAGTATGGTACGTTTAATTAGTATGTAAGATATTTTATTGGTGTCTGCAATAAAAATTATCGTGATTATAATTTATCTGATCGATTTATCTCGACCGAAACGACATTTAAAATGCCGACATGTAAGCTTTAAACCTAATTTATGATAAGCATCAACACTAATTAAATTACATTCGATAGTACGTTTGTTACAAATTAATCACTCAGGAATGTGGTCTTCTAGGTCCTGGTATCCGAAACATGTATAAAATTATTCTCCCATGACGAAATTTCGTGGCGGTTAAAAAAAAAAAAAGAAATTCAAAATTCGATACAATGAATGTGAACTTTATTATGATTTATGTTCGAGAAAATTTATTCGCATCATGTTAAAATTGTTGAATTTAATCGGTTTTGAAAGCAGTAAACCAAAAATGCTTACAAAATCCATTAGCGTATGATCTAAGTTTATCTGAATGATTTTCTATAAATTACTCCAAGCTACGCTTTCGGGTTGATGATAAAGCAAAAATGATGCTACAACTGCAAATATTAAAAGCACTAGAATATTTTTTTGGCAAAAATAATTCGCAGATATGGAAAGAATAAATCGCCTACTTATCAAACATTTTCTCTATTTTTGAATGATTAAATACACGCATCTTTAATAATTTAATCAGAAAGAGGATTAGACTTATATTCGAATCCTTATTTGATAATCATAGTGGATAGACATCACCTCTCTTAGGAAAAATGTGAAAAAGTTTGAATATCGCCTACTTATCAAACATTTTCTCTATTTTTGAATGATTAAATACACGCATCTTTAATTCGAATCCTTATTTGATAATCATAGTGGATAGACATCATCACCTCTCTTAGGAAAAATGTGAAAAAGTTTGAACGTCCATTTTTAAAAGAATAAAGTCGTAGAGTTTAACACTGAAGTCATCTTTAATGAAGAAATTGTCTACAGAATTTCATCAAAATTTCTTAATTATTTCAAAAATTATTAGTAGGTTTCGTAAGACAACAATGTGATCTTATGATCCTCCTTTTCCTTAAATCATATTTAAGTCATAAAATTAAATAATTTCAGAAGTGTGGCTTGATCTCAAAAAATCATAATTAATTATTATAATTAGGAAAAAAATACTTTTAAGATAATTATGCTCTAATTTTATTGTTTAATTTATATTCTAGATAAGCTAACTATTTATTGATTAATGAATCGAATGCATTTTTATTCATTTGTAATATCATTGATGCGCTTTATAAAAGTTTAGTTTAATTAATCGCGTGTTGCATTTCAAAATATAGTTAAAAGTTAATTAATTAAAAATGTTTAAAAATTTTTTAATAAACAAGTTTTTAATCCAACATTATAAAAGTGTTTTATTTTATTATGATCCAAATCGAATTAGCGTAATTTAGGTTTTATAATGCGCGTGACACAATTTGTGCTGCGATCGAACGTTAACAAGAAGACGACAAATTATATTATAAAATATAGATTAACCTGGTTTAGTTCTGAATTTTAAGTTTCAAACATAATTATGTTATATATTACCTATAATGGCTGCATCAGCGTCACTATTAATCTGTCATAAAAATAAATTTTAAAGGAAGCTTTTTATTGATGAATATTAACCTATTATGTCACCCATTAAAGGAAAAATCTATGTGGATAATAGATTTCGTTTATTATAATAAATATATAATTCAATAAAATGCTGTTCAATTAAATAGCATTTAATTGGATGAATGAAAAAAAATAATAATAACAACAATTACTGAATTATAATTCGATTTTCACATTTTTTCCCATTAAATTTTTGTTAAAAACCATAAATAAAATTTTATTTTTACTTTACATAATTACTGTATTTTTATTTCAGTCCAAATTTATATTATTTTTGATATTTTTGCTAAAATTTTAATTTTGTATGGTCATTCCAAATATTTTATGGATGATGAAAAAGCCAAAAAATCATTCCCTACATAGAAAAACTTTGTTGCTTTCTATGTCCTATTTATTCATTATTTTCTAAAGCAATTTTTGTTATTTATTCTGTTTTTGAATGAGGAGTCAAACTTCAGAATTCGGCCCGCATTTTACGCGTTTCGCAACCTTGATCAAGATTGTGATAACATTGTTAGGAAACTGTTTCAAACCAGACTGTTTCAAGAGTTTAAAAAACAGTTACCATACTGATATTATAGATGAAATTCAAATTTAGTGTTTTCAAAACTAAATTTATTTGAAACTACAGAAAATAAGAAGGTTTAAAAGACTCAGCATTTTAAAAAAAATCTCTTTTCTAATCCTGATTTTAAAGATCTCATCCGTCTCTTTAGTCGATCTAATGCTTCAGTAGTTAAAGCTTATAAGATGTCAAATGAAGCTTATTTATTGATAAATATTCAAAGTATTATAGTAAACAACATGGCATTGGTTCATAAACCTTAATTCAGCCGCGAGAAAATGTCTTCTATTGCTAACTTAGCAATAAAAACAAGCTCCGGCGCCACATAAACCAAACATAACGTGTTGACATACGAGTGGTTCCAGATACTCCTTGGTAATTCATCAAATTTTGCTCTTTTCCTATTCATAATTTACCGATTGTAATTTGGAGACAAAAGCAAATAATTAAACGTAATTTATTAATCACGTGATCTCTTACACATGATAATGAGTTATGGTTCGATTACATTAAAAATGGCTCTCTTTGCTCTGATGATTGCATTAATTAATTTAAATTAATTGAATATATAAAATGAATGACATTTAATTTTCTATAAGAGCATGTGGATAATAACATGTCAACTATGTTTATCAATATGTTCCTGTATTATGTCAGAGTGGCCTCATATCTTTATAGGAAGTGGGAATGTATGACGGTCGATCATTTCCAAAAATATCCTCGGTTACTTTGGAAGGAAAAAAAAGAATTCTAGGAATGAACTCTCTTATGTTCTCTCTGAACTGTTAAAGATAGGCTCTATACTATAATAAAGATATCACAAATAAGCATTCCTCTGGGTATTTTTAGGTTAATTAACCATCGTGATTATCTGTAGGTTTGACGTAGATAAGCAGAGATTCGATTACTCGATTATCTAAGTATTTAGAACAATTGTTAAAGTTAGACTTGATGGAAATTTATGAAGAAACGTAAGATTTAATTAAAATTTATTCTATTTAAATAAAAACGCATCGTTTATGTCATTATCTATCCCAAGATATCTTTAATTATGCAAATATGTTTCCTCTTTCTAAACATAGATTGAATTATATTCAAAAAAGCATAAATATACTATCTTAATATTTTTTTTTCTGCTAGATTTGGTCTGTTAAGCAAGATTTCATATAGGTCTCGCTTTGAACTAAGCGAAGGGTACATTTTTCTTTCTACAAAGACGTTATTTTTATGCGTGAAAAATTGTTTTCTCTTTTATACACAGTATAAAAGATTTTTTTAATATAAGAAAATGTCATCTTTGGTTTAAGTAGATCTATTTGATTTTTAAATTCACTTTCTTGACTGAAAAATTTAAAGAAAGCGATCTAAGTAATTTAGGAGAAATGACGTTTAATGGGGCACCAGATGTATGAATGAATAAATATCTCTTTTGTATCCAAAAAAAAAAAATTAAGAAATATTCCTCGTAAGAAAACAATGACTGACCTACTTCTTTAACTTGTTCAAACACTCAAAAGTGATAGGAGAATTTCTTTTTTGTTTTATAATGTTTCAGAAAAATTCGACCTTTCCTTTCTTTAGAATCAGCGATCGTGATTGTCGAAATTCACGCGTGACTAAAAGTTATTAAAATCGTGATTATATGACATACATGAAATCATCTTTAAATAAGTTTCTTCCATTCCAGAAAGAAGGATTATGGGATCACCCCAATTGTGTATCAGTTTGTCAGCCTGTCAACTTGTCAGTTATTCTGTTTGGGATTTACAGAGCAAGTCTAGAAGGGACAATTCGTGAAAAATAACAATTCACGATTTTTCACGGATTATTAAAATAAAAATTTAAATATAATGTTATTGTATTTGACGTTCTGCGTGATTTATGATTTAAATAAATGAGTTTTAATTGATTTTTTGTTCTCGAAAAGTAGTTTTCTAAAATTTACCGAATTTTTATTCTTCATATATAAAACTCGCAAATGGAATGAATTAATCGCCTATTTCCGAGCGTGTCCTTTATTTGATATAATTAAAGATACGGGATTAAAATGTAGTATATATAATCATCGTCAATGGTATAATCTCCATGGTGAATGTCATAAAAGTCTATCAAATAATCCATAGTTATTACTACGAAATCTTAGAAGTTTGAACTTCCTCCACTTTTAAAGGGATGATGCCGCAGAGTTAATTAATCTTACTTCAAAGTCGATTTTAATGGCTTGATTGCCATAATGAATTTTATAAAAATCAATCAAATAGTTCAAAAGTTATTAGGGAGAAACCTCCGAAGTTTAAAGGTCCGCTATTTTTAAATAGTTGAGAATAAATGATTAGTTAATGTGTCATCGAGATCATACTTAATGACTTGATTTTCTTGAAAATTTCATAATAATCCAATAATTAGTTCAAAGATATATTAGGATAGTGTCTTAAAAATCTGAATATCCGCCATTTTGTAATGGCTAAAGCTGGAACATTCTACCGAATTTCATGAAAACATAGTAAGTAATTCAAAAGTTATTAATGACGAGCAAACAGACAGAATGGTGATTTTATAAATCTCACGTTCCTTTAGAAAGTAGGATAAAAAATATTTAATAATTAATGCTGTCTTATATTAATTCTCAACTGAAATCATAATTTTTGTGCGTTATAACTGGCAGATGGTCAAAATGCTTATTCCGTAGCCTATATGCCATTTACTAGGAGACATTGATGATAAAGGGTTCAAAAGTCGTTTCTACTCTCTTAAAAATATGTACGTCCTCGTAACCCGCTTTACAGTCATATTTAACATAACTACTATGTTTTCCCTTTACAGAAAACTTTCTTCGCAGTGTAATATTTATGATACATAAATTACTCTCGTGATCTATTAAAGGAAGAACCATTAACTGGAGAATTTCACAATACGAATACTTAGGCATAAAATGGTGAGTTTTATGGTAGATCTCTTGATCATACTGCACTAAAATTTAAAAAAAATATATTTACAAATATTTCATATTGTGTCTCTTTTTCAATTTACTCACAGTTTTCTGATTATATGTGAATTTTTTTTTTCTGGAAAGAAAATGGGAATATGATAAATTTACTATCTACTTTTCAAAACTTTTTCGATCCAGAAAGAAAATTAAATCTTCCTTCGATTCACTAGAGATTTAAAAAAAAAATTATAAAATATATTTTTCAGTTTTTTCGAGTTTACAAAGTTCAACTGCGTTCAGCTGAGGTTAACAACAATTTAAACGATTTCATGCTCTTCCATTGTTAGAGCTGATTTGTCCAGGGTGTTGCAGGTCTGTAACCTTTCTGTATCAGTAGTCAGCGTGAATTACCTGTAAGGAAAGCCATTGTTGGTACACGTTATCAGGCCACCTCCAAGCACGTTCGGTACAGTTCAGTGGGAGGTCCGACAACTAATATTTCGCTGCAGATAATATTACATTTTTTCTTAATATCTAATTTTCATAATTTAATCTATTGAAACAAAAAAATGTATATTTTTAATTAAAAAATTTTAAATTTTTTCTTTTCAAAATTAAATATGAATTCTGTAGGAAAGAGACTCCACCTTGTTGTTGTCCATCAGTTTTCTTTATTAATGAATTTTACTTATAAAATGGTTTAAATCAGGGCGTAACAGAGTGTAACGCGTCACATGGTGCATCGCGACTATTGGTGTCAACACCTGCGACGCGTCACGCTGAATTTGGGTGGCGTTTATTAATGAATAAA
This sequence comes from Olivierus martensii, assembly GCA_000484575.1. NCBI lineage: Eukaryota > Metazoa > Arthropoda > Arachnida > Scorpiones > Buthidae > Olivierus > Olivierus martensii. The sequence goes on along the minus strand of AYEL01083516.1, from coordinate 62,739 downwards.
AAATAAAAAATAAACTACCTTCTTAAATGATGCAATTATTAAAATACCAACGTAGCCTTAATGCTAGATTAATTTTAATACATATACAATAGAAATTAAGATTAATTTCTTACTTTTTTTTTCTTTTAAATTCAGAAATTCAAGTAGCTGCAATGGTATGGGTGTAGTTGAGAAACTGCAAATTTGTGGTTAAACCGCCCACTCACGGGTTAAAGTTGATACTAAAGTAGGCTGGAGATAATTCATTTCCAGGAAAATTATGTGATTTTTTTTCGCGAATCTTCACGTTGGATGGTTTTAATTACTAAAATTATTTTAGATACGATATGGAGTGTAACGTTACATTAGCTCCAAATATTGTTTGTAAAATTTTAGTATATATATATATATATATGAGTTCTCTTTAAAAAATAATCACGCTAAAAATTAGCTAAATTTTAATTCTGATTTTTATGTAAAAACAAACAAAAAAAAAATTTCCTATAAGCCTCTTAAATCTTGCAATATGGCTGCTTTGTAGAAGAGTTATTTTTAATTAGAATATACCAGGAATGAGCAATTAAAAAGTTTGTTTACTAAACTTTATTTTGAAAATTTAATTTCAAACTAAATCTGAGAGTCTTCTCTATTTTTACTCATTTTAATATTTAAATGAGTTATTTAATAACGAACCCAAGTTCACACACAATTTAATCTGTACAGAAAATAGGCTATAGTCGGAGTTCTAAATGAGCAATTTGCGACAAAAGGTTTAAAAATTTTCCATCAAACTGAAAAGAGATTTCCTACAAAATGTCATTAACATCATCAAAAATCGTGTCATCTAATTTCAGAGAGAATCCTTACTAAACACATCATTGTAGGTCATATTGGAACAAGGAAATGCTTCTTTTTCTTGACATATACTGATCATGCAATGGAAATCAATGTTAATTTAATAATAACTTCCTTTTAATGATTGATATTAGAGTTAGAGAAAATTTTATAGGACACTTGTTTCCTAATGTCATTACTCTACTCCGGAAATGTATGTATTTATGATTAAGTATTAAGTATAGAAGAAAAATTTGTTATCATTTTATAAGCCTACATAATAGGGAATTTTTTGAATTATAACATTTGTTACATGCTATTTCTCAATATAAAGTTTTCATCCTACTATCAACAAGTCATAATAACTGGGAAAACCAGCTTTTGCTATCAGATATAATCGAATTATAATTTATTTAAAGAATAATAACCGTAACGTTTCATGCATACCACGCTATAAATTCCGATAGAGATCTTATGCAGATTAAAAAAAGATGCAGAGATAAATTTCAAACTTAATTCATTTATATTTTTAATTTGATTATCATTATAAACAAGTTTGAAATTTTATTAGTATTGGTTTTTTTAATAAAATAAACATATCCGGAAATTAATTATAATAAAAAATTCGTAACATATCACGAAAATTACGATATTAAAAAATATTTGATGTAATTTATGCGGATTTAATACTAGTGAATTTAATAGATAATCCATTAGTTTCCTACTGTAGACGAGATTATAGTAGTCCTACATAATGTATTTGAACTGTACAGACATATAGGACTACTGTATGTTATATACTAGTAGGTATACTGTAGATTATGTTTTGTTCTGGGGTTACTAGGACAGGTTACGGAAGTTTAACGCGAATGAAAGTGAACAAAAAATATTTTGAAAATTTATTGTGAGAGTTGCTATTAAAAACACTTTTTAAATATTTATTTATATTGATTATAAATTGTAAATATATAGTATAAATTTATTACAATTACGCTTAGTATATGTATACTGGCTGTGGATATATTAGGCAGATTATTCTATAATTCTATCCCGCCTCTTGATTTTGGTAACTATAAACTCATCATAGTGTTTTTTGAATATTTCTGTCAGTTGAAAGACATTAACATCAACAAAACTTCACATTAGTCGAAACTTCTGCCATTCTTTCCTGCTAACACTCCATAGGGTGGAGAAAGGCGCGCCTCATACGAGTTGAAGTCACCTCCTGGAGCGCCTCTTTCGCGTTGATGGCGCCTATGTTGGCATTCGTGTATTATGATAACTGGTCACGACAAAAACATCGCCAACGATGTGGAATAAACTCTAAAATATCAGCAAACTCCATATGAGGCTGTCAGACGCCTCATCGTCGCAAGAGATTGGCGCCAAGTACAAACGTCATCGCGATAGTTATGCGTCGCGTCGCGTCACTCTCAATCTCTCAAAAAGTATTTAACCAATTAGTTAAATTCCAAAATCGATCTCATTTTGTAAAATTCAACTTCTTGTTTATTAAATAATAAAAATAAAAGAAAAAAAGTCTAAAAATTGTATAAAAATTACTTGATTTATAATGAATAAAACTGACACTCACTCGAAAATTTCCACATTAATATCGTTTTAATTTACTTATTTTTAATATTTAATAATTTCGACTCTTTGATAAGCGACATTTTTAATTTCGTGACAAGACGACTTTTAAAATTATTAATTTTAACTAGGAATAAATGATTTCCAGTTGAACATCTTTTAATTAAAGCAATGAAAATTTTCGAATTTTAATATCGATCAAAAGAGAAACGTAATTAATTTATTAAACCGTTGAAATATTCGTCAACAGAATTATTATTATATACAGTATATATATATTTTTTTAAATTTAAAATATCACGACAACATTTTAGTATAAAAATATTATATACATATATATATTTAAATGTAGGTTGATAAAAAATAAAAGTAGGTATGATACAAATGATGCAAGTCGATTGTAATCATAAAACCACTTTCAACTTTTATCTCTTATGGACCAGGTGAAAGCAACTGCAGGTGTGTCTTTTGATGAACATTGGAGCATGTAAACAACGTAATAAGATATAAATGTATTTTTGAGATGAACAAACGTCACGCTCATACATGGCGAGCATATAAAGTAGCTTTTTTATATACTTTCTACTTTCAAATTTAATTAATATTTCTATTCTAACGCAATTTAATCTTCGCATTTTCTTCGTCGTTATTAATAAACTATAACTGTCAAAAGAAATCACTGTTTGTAAGAATCAGAGATACTTGAACAAACATAAATTATTCAATCGAATAAAGTACATATCGAAAATTAATTCAAAACAATATTTTTCAGATTACTTTCTTTCTGCTAGTCTTTCTTTTATTCATTGTAAAAAATTGCTGTGTTAAGAGACGGGTATGTTTATTATATCGGTATAAATTATTCTATGAATAATTAAATTTTTTTAATGTTAAAAATATATATTTGTTTGTTTACATTAAATTTTAAAATTCTTAACATTTTTATATATCAAACTCCATTTTATAAAGAGAATTTTAATAATATATAAGCGAAGTTTTTAGCTGTGAGTCTCGCTAACGTGGGTAAAATTTTTAAGAGTGTCGTAAGGAGTTGATGGGACAAAAGGGAGTCCCATTCGCTTCCTGTCTTCTCACAGTTCCTATCCTGACACAAGACTTCCGTTTTACCCCTATTCATCCCTTCTACTTCATACCCTCTATCTGTAGTAGTTCTCAGGAAGAGCAAAGTTGGTTTCTTTGTGGAAACTGCATTGTCAATGTATGATCCCTTATAGGCAAAATGTTAGAAAATCTGTTATGGGTATAATATATTACTTTTAAAGCAACGTTAAATATAATATTACATGCGTTAAACATTTATTTTTCTATTTGGGTTCCGTAACTTAAAAGATCCTTATAAAATATTTACTTTTCAATTTTGAGAGAATTTTAATAGAAATTTACTTTTAAAAGTATGGTCGACTTGGCTTTTACGTATTAAAATTGTTGATCTTTATAATTTATTGTCAGTTTTAAAACGATTTTAATTATTAAATTAGCAATTATTTACTTGTTATCTAGTATGCCTCGATTAACTGAATTAATATGTAACTCGTTGGCTCGGACTTAATTCTTTACAAAATTTATTATTGTTAGTGCCGAAATCTTGTTATAACTTTCATTATTCATCATCAAATTCTCAATATTTTACGATTACAGCAATTAGAAAAATATCATTAATGTATTGTAAAACTTCCAAGTTAGTAAAATACATTCTGCATTAATATAAACAAAGAAACTTTTTCATAATTTAAAAAAAGTCCATATAATCTTATTTATATCGCAAACTATTTATTTTCAGAGAAATAAATTCCTCGATTGCAGTCTTGTTATATCACAGTACGCTTCTGAATCATACATCAATCGTTGTCAGAGTAATGGATTTAGTTGTCTTAGCATACGATAATTTTCGATAAAAATAACTGATCGAACCGAAATTTTGATTTGTGGTCAACAATAGTTTCTCGACTGACCATAATGACCAATGTGGGAACCGCGTGTCTGTTATCGAATGTGAAAGATAATTTTTGTAACAGATATTGTATGTGATCGAGCTGAAATGTATGTAAAACATGGTCCAACGAATCTTTTCTTATTGAAAAAGCTTCAGTAATCGATTCTTCCGTCAATCTAGGATGAGATAACTGAGCTCAGCTTTTGTGTCGTGATGCCTTAAGTCATCACAAAAGCTGAGCTTAGTTCTGAAAAATTTTTTGTTATGCCTGAATTATGACATATTAATGATAATAAAAATAATTATATTAAATTCTTAAGTATTCATAGTTATTCGACTCGACAAAATTCATATTTTTCTGGATTACTTGTTATTTCGTATTCTCTATTTATTCTATAGTAAAATTTAAAGGAATTTATTTATCACGCTGATATACGGCAGAAGATCTTATTAATATGCATTAAATATATCTATTAAAGTTCAATCATTATCTTGAAATAAAATGGCGGCCGATATAGCTTTTAAATCAATAGGCTCGGCAGAGATTTTGACAAGAATCATTACGGCCGAAATTCAATTCGCTATAACTTTTGTTTTAGGTTAAATAGCATTAATCTGATATACTCGAGAAGAGTATTTAATAGTCATAGTGCCAAATTTGAATCTTTACTTCCTAATAAAAGAACTAAAGTAGTTCGAAAATAACAAAATTTGGAAAAAAGCCTGGTTTTCTTTTCTTTCCCTTTCCACTTCCGACACATCTACAGGTCGCATCATTCAATTGATTTCTATAGAATCTAGAATATGGGTGTTTCTTAGATTTCTTAATATTCACTGAAAATTTCAGTACAATCGGGTGGAAAAAAGACGAATAAAAGCATCTACAGTTCAATCGTTACTTTGTTTCCGATCAAATTTTGAATATAAGTGTTTTTCTTAGATCACTTAAAGACTCCGGAAAGTCTCCTTAAAGTCAGGGAGTAGGGGAGAGGATTCTCTTCTCCGTAAACACCTCTGCAGATAGTATCGCTGATTTCGACCAACTTTAGAATATACATGCTTCTCATATTACTAAAGGTTAAGAATTTTAGAAAAATTGAACTAAAATGAAGTGCTTTTAATAACTTTTGTTTCCATATTATTATTAGATAACCATTTACAGAAAAATCATTTTAATTCAGAAAAATAAATATCTATTTAAAACTATATAATATATGTAAAAAAATCAAGTGAAATATTGGGACATTGATATATTAGTTACAATTTAGAAAGGCTATTTGGTTAACAGTTTAGAAAATGAAACTTCAACCAAACAGCCGTTTATAAACTGAAGCAAATATCTAAATTCTCAGCTAAAGTTCACGGCTTTTTTTTGCTATATTAACTTATGTTTTTGAATAAATCGAAATATTTCCTGTAGTTCTAACAGATTTTAATAAAATTTTCATGTTTTTGTTGAAATCAGAACTGATAATCGATTAATGTAAGCGTACTTTGTTGTATATAAATTACTTTTAATGACTCCATTACGATTATTATTTATTATTCTTTTTATATGATTAAAATTTACGCAAAATTTTAATCATATTTTGACTTGCAAAACTGCTTTGTTGGTGGTATTTTTGCTTGTATTAAGCAAAAAAAAAAAAAAAAAAATCCATGAAACAAGCTAATTGAGAACTATTTGTATAGAAGGTAAAATAAATTAACCTATATCTATTATTACACATATAAAAAGATCTTTTTTTTTTTTGAATAGGCACTTCAATTCATTTGTGCACGATAAGTTATATAGGCCTATATGCATTTTTGCGTATAAAATTTATCATGTATTTATATGTTATGAAATTTTAATTTTCAAAGGTTTATTTTGCTGAAGCAGCAATTTGTCCGTTTTTTTAAAGCTAACAAAATGTAATTTGATAAGAGGAAATACATTCCGTATGAACTTCGAGTCATTAAAGGAAAGAACATTCTGCCACGAAATATGACCATACATCAACAATAAGTTTATCTTCTGTATATTTTCTTCCTTTTTTTAAATACGATAAAGCGTCAACTATACTCATATGAAGTAGAATAAAAAAAGTAAATCTAAAATCCGCGAAAAGTATATTCAGGATGAAAACTTTTTAATAAAAATATTTTTCTATAAATAAACATTTTATAATGTTTCGATTTTTGACACGATCGTATTCTTTCTATTTTCCATGTATTTTGCTACTGTTAAAAAATAATTTAATACTAAAAAGAAAATTTATTTATGAATTCGAAAAAAAAAAAATTAACTTTATAAAAGAAAGAAGGAAAAAAATTATTTGTAATTCGTAAATAGAAACTAGGACAAATATAAATTTCGCGTCATTTAACAGAAGAAACCTTGTTATAAATTTTGGCATGTGGTGCAACGGATTCAAAGATTCTTAGAAAGAAATTAATGTTATAAATGTCGAATTGTACTTAACCTATATTATATATATATATATATATATTTTTTTTTTATCGATTATTTATATATATTTATATATATATATATATTTTTTTTATCGATTATTTAAAATATAAACATGTAAGCCCTCTATTATATTCTGCATCAGTGATCGATTATTTATGTTTCGGAACTGATCCTGTTATTTCCAAAGCTTTAAGAAGACATAAAAGATTAAACTGTTTTTTTCATTAACATAGTAAAACCGAAACTTTAAACAAAAAAGTTAATATACTTAATTTTACTATAAAATAAAATTAGCTATAATGTGATAATAATTAAATCAACAGGAATGATTAATTACAGCAAGATGAAAAGATATCAACTACTTTTGTGCATATAATTAAGTGGAATTTAAAATATCATTACACGCAGCTTTAAAATGTAAAAAAATATTTAAAAAATCGATAAAAAAATTGTGCAAATTTGATTTGTTTTCTCAGCTCGATGGTCGTCGAGTGCTGATATAGATGAACTCGCTAATAGGACAGAATATCATTATAATGATCATATCAATGATATAATGTCGCATGAATTATAGAGTCGAATATTACTGCTATATATCATAGCAGATTCTTATCTATAATTTCATGTAAGAAACATTTCTGTTAAGCAGTTTCTTAGAAGTAAGCTTACGTTTACGTGGAATGGATGCATTGTTTCTTCGAAAAATAAGACTATTAAGAATAACACTTAAATGAAATAGGATCTTGATATCATTAAAAACAATAAGTTGTTAATAAATCTGAAACAATTCTCAAACCTCTTGATCCTATGAAAATATTTAGTTCAAGAAACGTTTCAGACTCGTATAAAAAGTATTTTAAGCGCACTAAAACGGAATAAAGGATTAGAAATTGTTTGATTAATGTTTTCTGCATTTATTGAAAAGATTTTTATTTTTTTTAGTGCAGAGGTATTTGACAGCAATGCGAATAGCCTATTTACAATAGAAATTTCCGGAGTCGTATATGTTTAGAATTGGATCGTTTTAATTCGGACACGAACAACTAAACATGCAAATTTGTAACTATTGTTAGCAATAATTTTTTTATTTTTAATACAACCGAAGATCTTTGTGGTAATAATCTTGTATGATTTTTTTTTCCTCTAAAGGATCTCTCTTTTACTTTAAATATTATCGTATCGATAAAATAATACATTAAAATAATTAGAACATGAAGTAACCTTAACTAACCTAACTCGGGTAGCGTCGTACTGAAGTTCATTGACCTGTACAGGACCGGATAAAGAAAGATATCACACTTCCGCTAACAAGCTCCATTTTCATATAAAATAATGCAGAAAATATTTTTTTTCGAAATAAATTTAAAATTCTTCCGATCTTTAAAATATTGATAAAATTTCCTTTAAAAAAGATGTTTTTTTATCTGTGAACAATGGAAAAAAATTCGTTTGTTCTGCACAGAATTGCTTCCTTCTCCTTATAAAAAAAAATTAAAAATAACAGGAAGTATTTCTGATATCTTTCAATCATAATCAAAGAATTAGGAAGTTATAAAAAAGCATAAAAATTATTAAAAGCATAACAACAAGAATCCCAAAGTCAAACGTGATAGTTATGGTACTTGATGCTCAAAAACAGGTATTGCGTGAATATATCGATTTTGTAAGGATAAAAAAATCCTAACAAGAGATACAATAATAATATATAAGATTTTATCAATGACAAAGTCAAGTTAGAAGGCACGAACGAAACTTATTTACAAATATCATCTTTTCTAGCTTGTAAGATATTAGCTTCTAACAATGCAAGAGACCTTCGTTTTCGTAAAATTTTATACTCAGCATTACAATGGATAACTTTTATGCGTATAAAAATCACAATATGATTAAAAATAATGAGATCAAGAAAAGGAATTTTTGTTGGAAGTAAACACTTTAACCAGATATCACGATCATCATCATTAACTTTTGCAATAATTTTAAAAATTTCTTATAACAACATGCATACGCTATTGAATAAGTATTATGAATTAAAAATTTCTAAATTGCGGTATATGTGGAAATTAAATTGCATGATAGACGATTTTATTGATGTTTAATATTATGAAAATATTTCCATTTTCATTATTATCTTTTCCATCCAACAGTTGAAAATTAAACTAATTTAGAATTTTCGCTTTGTAGATTTTTAACTGAAATTTCTATTATCATCATCTTTAGTCATCTATTTGAAAAATTTGCTATTCAAAAATGTATAAATAGAGTCGTAAATTCATTTTATTATCTTTCTGCAATTGTCTTCTAGTGACTTTTCACTTTTTCAAGAAAATAGCAACTTTAAAAATTTTTAAATTTAGTTTTGCAGTTAAATTCGTTTTTCTACTTGTTCAACGAGCGAGAAAATTAGAAAAACTTAAACGAAATAGAAAATTTATTTCTATATTATCTTTTCGACTCTTATGAATGAAAACTTTTGTAGAAATTTTTAATTTCAAATGTTGCAGTTAACGAGTGACTTCAATTGCATGTTCTAGCGTAGCTCACAATTTCAAACTAGACATCTTAAACTTTTACTGATGAATAATATTTTAACGTCAAGAAAATTCTGGATCTATTGCTGTTATTCTGCCATAATAATAATAAAAAAATAACCCGTTATTGGTTACTTAATATTTTATTACTTTTTTGCTCGTGTTTTGCAATAATTCAGTTCTATTCCATTAAAGAGTCAGAATATATCTTAAATTCCGTACTGACTCAGTAAAAAATTCAGTAAAATAAAGCATAAATAATGTAAAATGCTAAAAAATCTATGTTATGCACTTAAAATTTTAATCAACATTTTCTCTCTTTAAGATATTTAAATTTTAAAGGTCTCCAAAATAAATAAATATGCAAACACCACGTTTTAGAGAAATTTTAATATAAATGCTGAATTTAAATTTTTTTCTTTTATCAGTATTGAAAATTTTTGATATATACGATTTTTTTCTTCTTAAGAAATTTTATTAGAACTTAATTTGGTAAAAGTATATATCATTTAGAAGTCGTCTCTACAAAGAAGCAAATTTTGATAAATTGTTAATTAATTAGAAAGTTCTAAAGTATTAAAAAATGCCTCATGATAGAAAAGTTATTATTTTTCAAGAAAATATATAAATTGCGGTAATACTTTATTTTAAATTATTTAAAAATGTAATTTTTCCTAACGTACAGAATATCGTCATTGGAAATTTTCTGATATCTGTTCCTTCGATCCAGGGATTACTTTACTTATTATAAATCAGTAAAGTTGACAATTTTCTTTCCCGTTCTAAAATACGTTTCAAGAAAACTACAAAAATCCATTATTTCAATTTGGAACTAAAATAATGCAATTACTTTTTTTTTTCTTTTCAAACCATTCCTTTTGGAGAGAGAAAATACTTTCTAAAATATAATTAGAAGGTCATTGGCTTATAGGCTTTATATCATAGTCCGCATTACTTACACTGGCATGAATTATAAATCAGAAAATAGAAAAAACTATAACTCGTTCTTTCCTTTATTTAATTTTATTTTTTATATTAGAAAATTTGGGAGAGAGTCCAAATTTCATACTTTTGCATAAATCGTTGCAATCCATTTTAAAATTCTTAGAACAGAAAGAAAATTTAGATTTTCGGCAGCGTCTTGACCTAGAACAACACATAAAAATAAATTTTAAAATTTTTATTTGATTAGATTGTAAAAAAATATCCATAAATCAAGAAAATAACTGGAGATGCCAAATACTATATACATTTGATTTTTATTGAACTAGATTATTATTGCTAAGTATATGGAAGAAATTTAACGATTTCAATAATTAAAACTTTTGTAAAACTCATAAAAGTTGCTTAAAAATTATAAATTTTGATTAAAAGTTTCGGAAATTGTCTTTAAATACAAGTTTTTATCTCTCTAGTTTAGTTCATGTGATGAAATTTTATCATTGTTGTTTTTATTCCAAAATTACGCACATAAAAATTTGAATAAATATACTGTATTTTATTTATTTAAATTTTTATAGTCCAGATGTTTTTTGTTAATTACTTAATATAGTCATTTTTCTAACCATAAAATTGGTTTACGATTATTTTAATTATAGAAAAATAAATACGCTTTGTGAATGTGGGAATTTTTCTATATTTTTATAAACGAAAAACAAAAAAATTTAATACATTTCTGCAAGACGGGTTACATTTCGCCATCGGAAAAAAAAAATTCGCGTAGAAAATTGCATTTTCTTTCGATTCATAATTTATTTGCGATTGAATTTGTTTATATTTTTAATACGAGCTCATATATTTGAGTATTACGCACTCTTATACGGTTCACCATCTCAAAACATTAGACAGCTACTGAAAAAATTACGCGGTTACTTTAAATCTTTCCATAAAATTGAGACCAATTGGTACAAATTTTAATAAAAGTTACGCATGAAAATTGGATTGTTTTGAGATAGAAATTTCTTAATTAAATACGAAACCAAGCAATAGATTATAGATCAAATTACTTATTTTTAAATTTAATTTACGATAATAAAAATCTCGATTCACACGTTATGAACCGATAATTAACTCGATATGCAAGTATAATGATCGATTAATCAATCCGAAACTTCTAAATATCGATTAAATTAGTATATCTAGTTTGAATTTTTGGTTGTTTCCAATATTGTATAAATTACACACAAAAAAAAGACTACTATATAACTAATAATTCTTATGTATATTATGCATTAAAAAACAATGCAAAGATTTTTAAACAGATCTATTTTATAATTCCTGTACAACAAATGATCCACCAATGCAAAGAAAATATTCTATGGACATAGCTGCCATATTAACGCATTGGCCAAGGGGGATAAAAAGAAAAAATAAAATATACTAATTAAAAATTCGTGGAAAAAAAATTCTACGAGATTTGGTCGACATCAAATCTGACTTGATAAAAATAACAGTAGTCTATAGAATGATGTGAAATCTAGGAACATACATCTGTATATATACGTATACAGTATATATATTTATACATATATTTTTTTAAATAACTGGTGTGAAAAAAGCACAAAGCAGCAAAATACAGCCTGATACCTATAAGAATTTCTTTTTCTTTACACTAATATATACAGTTTTATTATTTGTTGCGTTTTATCACTGGCTCAGGCACACAAGGATTTTGGGGGAATTTTTTTTTTTTACTGACATAGTAGGGTTGTAAAGAATATAAAAAAAAAACAAACAAACGAAAATAATGCTCAATTATCGATTTTCGGCAAAATCGATTTTTAACATATCTAACACCAATCAGATTAGTTGATTTCTTTTCGAAGTGGTGACGTCACGCTAAAAATCCGTCAGGAACACAACCACTGATGTTTTTAGATAAAAGATGAAAAAATAATATATATATTCTTATATGTTTTAGTTTATTATTAATAAAGTTCCTATTAATTCTTATTTCTTTTTTTTGAAATATTTTTTTTTGTTCGGCGTTCGGATTGTAGAGCATGCGCACTGGTTTCCCACTAAACGGTCCAATCACAGACAAATTCGCCGTTTCTCTCATTTATTTGACGTCTTCGGTCTTTTGGTCTTTTGCATCGTCCTGCCCTCTATCGCGGAAAAATCCATAACTTGTGCGACATTCGCGCACGGTTACGGTCACTAGATTAGCTGTGACGTCGGTAATAAAAATCTGGTCGACGAGAGAGTTCTGCTTGCGCCAAAAATCCGGTGGACTGGGTGGGTCGCACTTACCACTCAAAGCGGGACTAACTAGTGTGGTAGCACTTGTATTAATGTTTTTAGTCTGTAAGAGCGTTTTTTGTCCATTAGTTTGCTGTGCAATTCCTCCATTCGGATGCGATGCCGCCTGAATGGAAGTGGTGTCGGTTTTATCGACAGTCTTATCGTTTTCCTGATCCGAATTGTTATCCTTCCCGCTCTCGTCTACATTGTTACCGTTGCTGGACACACTTTGAATTTTTCTCGAGTTATCTACACATTTAGGAGTTGTTTCGTTCTGCTTAACCGCAGCGCGGTTGTTCCCTAGATTGATTTGTGTCGAAACAGACTTTTGTTGCGTGGCGACAGGCGGCGGTGGCGTCGGTTGCACCGTCTCTGACGCATCGCTCGCAACCGGCACTGTCTGTTGTTGATTGTTCTTTATGGTGATTTTGCTAGTTAAAATCCGTTTCGTTGGTCCAACTTGCGTTTCTGTCACTCCGTTGACGTTGTTATTAACAGTAGATTCTACCACAGATTCGGCGATTGGTTCTTTAATTATTTTTGGAATTTTCACGGCTGGTACTACCTGCTCTTCTTGTTTTGTCGTAGGTATGACACCGACTGCTTGTAACACGGCCGGATTTGAAGGTTGCTCTTTATTGCAATCACTGTTTTTTCTTTTGACTGCTTCTTTCTTACTGACTGGTTTTTCTACCGCTTCGGACGATTCGGTTTTGTCGACTGTTGACTCGTTAGAGGGTGTCGGAGTTGTAGCTAGCGTAACACTTGGTTGTTGATCTTGCGCCGTGTCAGGTTTAGCCGCTTCCGACGATGGTCTATTATCCGGATTATCGCTAACACTCTGAAAAATAAAAAAAAGTTTTTTTTTGTCAACCGTTCATAACTTACAATCGGGATGGAAAACCAAACCCACCTGAGTACGCTCTTTTTTCGGTTTGGGTCCCTTTTTTGTCGAATCCCTTTCTTTTTGGCTATATAAAGAGTAAATATTATTACAAATGTCACTCTTTCGACATTACACATTTATGTCAGACGAAATGCCTATAATATTTGGCATATTTATAAAATACTGCATTCTTTATTCGAGCGGCGCGGATGGTAGAAAGCAAAATGTACTACTACTGCCACACCGCCGCCACCGCCAATAATCTGGCAGCCATCTACGGTCCCAACAACGCCATCGAGACAGTGGGACAGTGCGCCTGCGCGGCGCCATGTTATTCACTTACCTTGCTTCGAAAGCTTCCAGCAATCTAACATCCAAAATATTTTCTTCCGGTTCCCAAGTGTTGTATCTGAAAGGAGATAACACTTAGCTAACGAGTGATAGGTTGAAGGTTGGAAACTCACGATCGCTTACTTACTTTGGGCTCCAACCTTTCCATTTGACGAGATACTCCACTCGGCCCTGTAAGAAGCGAGGTCGTTAGTTGTCATCATCGATATTGGTCTGCAAGTGAGTCAATGCGTTTTTACCTTTCTTATGCGCTTCTTCTGTATACATTCGGCGGCGAACACTCTTTCGCCCACAGAACTGAGTTCCATGTTGGTAGCTGACACAGCTGTATTTTCGGATGACGCCAGAGTGAACCGGTTTGTTTGCTATCTCGCTCACCAAGACTACTATTCAGCGTTCACGCCGACTCCGTAACACTGACTGGCTGCTTGACGTCACTTTATCTCCTCCTATGTCCCACAGTTCGTAGCGCGCTTTTGTTGCAACGCTATTGGTCCACTTCTGCTGGGTGTTATTGGTGGGTGTTGTGTCGGATTTCCCCCTCTTTTTGTAAATATTAAGTTAGAAAATAATACAACTCGAATTTAGATTATTTAATTAATCGTTATTTATAAATAATTTACACCTTTTATTTTTTTAAATAAAATTTCTGCTAAAATAATTAGATAAAAAATATTGCATGGCTTAAAATTTTATTATTAAAATAAAAACTGATATTCATTTAAATAATTTATTAAATTTTATCTTGTATTAAATACTTCCACAAAACGGTTTAAAAAATATTATCCAGTAAAAAATTTAATCGGCGAAAAATATTAAATATTTCTATTAAATTTTCATATTATTTTCTCTGAAAAATTAATTTACTTTTTATCTAAAAACAAATACAGTTATTTATATAAGTTATTTTAACAAAGTCTATGTTATAATGTTGATAACTTGAATATTTTTTAATGTAACATTCCAATTATTTAGCGATAATTAAGAGATGTGCACATTTCAAGCCTTATCCCAAACCAAGATATAACTGTACACTAAAATATATTTTTTCAAATAATTTGGAATCATTAGTCTCAAATTTGTATATGACTTTGAGAATTTTAGTGCCAATATTGCAATATCATTCTCAAAAGTAAAATTATAAAAATTATCTACAATTAAGTATGGATCAGGAAGGCAAGTCAGTTTAATATTAATTGTTATTGGGACATGATATATATGATAAAATGAATTTAGAATGCATAATTGAAAGAATTTTTTCTAGTGAAAAAAGTATACAGAATTCTATTATAAAAAATTATTACATTTTCTTTTATTTTTTTAGTTACTTTTTGTAATTTTAGGTGAGTTGTAAAATGGAAAAATATCAACATATCTTTAATTTTAACAAACTAAATATTAATTATGTATTTAATACAATATTATTTTTAACTTTTATCCAGAAATATAGAATAAATTATACATATTTGCAAAATTGAATAATGGCTTAATAATAAAATAGCTACTGAAGTAAAACTTTATGCAATATTTTGAATTATCTAATGTAAATTACTAATTCTGCTTCTAATAATTTACATCGAAAAGTCCTCTTGTGCCATCTAAAAAATTAAATCTAATATCCAATTATAAAAATATCAGTTTCAAATATTTGTTCTAGAAGGCACAGTTTATATCTTTCAAATAATATTCAAAAATGATTTTATAAAATTTGATCATAGCAATTCTATTTAAATAATAAATTTATAAAAAGTCTATGTTATAATGTTGATAACTTGAATATTTTTTAATGTAACATTCCAATTATTTGGCGATAATTAAGAGATGTGCACATTTCAATTATCCCAAATTGCCAATACCCATTGAGGGTTTTCATTCTCAGTTTTATCTCACATTCCATTTTCTTCAAATACTAAATAGTGCAATTATCAGTGGCATAACAACTGTATAGCAAAAGTAAGCAATGATTAAAAGCCACAATGAATTAGAGATATTACTTTACTAGAACCCATAAACAGATGCAAGTAGAGGTCACCTCTACTATGCTAGGATTATAATATACTTGTGATGACATAATGAAACAAATTATTAATAAGTCATCTGGTTCAGTAACTTATTTTAACCTCACTATCCAAAATGAGTTAAGAGAATGTTTAAGTACCAAATTAATAAAAGAATTAGCACTCAAAATTAATTCAATATCATTCTGTTCCCTAATTTTAGATACTACTCAAAATCTCAGAAAAAAAAATCAATTAAGTGTTATTTGTACATGTTCACCTAATTCACAACAAAAATGAAAAAAATCCAAAGATTTTGAAATCTGTGAAATGAATTTTTAGGATTCTAATATATGAATGATTATATTACTTGACATTATTTTGCAGAAATGATGTCAGGTAATATAATGAAAATATTACATAAATTAAATATTCCCATTGAAAAATGTTATGGTCAGAGATAGGATGGGGCTAATGTCATGAGTGAAATTTAATAATGGCAATCAAATACACAATACATTCATTGTGCAAGTCACAATTTAAATTTAGTTATTAATAATAGCATAAACTGTTATAATAATATTTCATCATTTTTGACATTTTTCAAAATTTGTATAATTTTTTTGAAATAGTAAAAAAAGATGGGATCTTTTCTCTAAATTTACTGGGATAGCTGAAATTACAGTAAAAAAACTCAATTCTACTTGCTGGTCTAGTAGATTACAATCTATAATAGATGTAAAAAAAATTTATTCACTACTGCTTATACTCATAATCATACTTCATAGATCAAACAGCACTAATAGCAGCTAAGTTTCTTTTTATTTTAAAGATACAAACATTTTTGGCCATTAGGACATCATCAGGCTATGTTCTATCGTCTCCACTATTGGTCTAGAAGAGGCACTCGCCGACATATAACATCGAAAAGCAATTAGCTAGATGGTGTTCGATAAAACTTGATAATTATAATTACACTGGTAAGTCTGCACAAGATTTTTTGCAATGTTTGAAGAGTATTACGCCTACAGGGAATGAGACAATGACTGTACTTGACTTTGAGTCCCTCTACCCTTTCCTAAATCTAAATGCTACATGCCTATTATTTTACCGTTTCCTCTTGGAACACACACAAGCTGAGGAACAAGACCACGCAATACTAAGGGACATAGCGCACCTAGTATACCATCACTCTTTCTTTATCTTTAAGGGCCTCTATTATAAGCAAATTCAAGGGGTACCTATAGGAAGCCCCATGGCCAGGGTCTTGGCTGAAATAATAGTAAGGGAGGTAGAGGGACAGATCCACAGCTCTATAATGTCTAACACTGCTTTATACTATCGCTATGTGGATGACAT
Source organism: Olivierus martensii (assembly GCA_000484575.1). Classification (NCBI taxonomy): domain Eukaryota; kingdom Metazoa; phylum Arthropoda; class Arachnida; order Scorpiones; family Buthidae; genus Olivierus; species Olivierus martensii. Next base: position 45,560 of record AYEL01083516.1, on the reverse strand, counting down.
ATTTGTGATGTGGAAGAACTCCAGCAAAGCACTAGACCTAGTGAACCATTTTTCTAGAGAACAATATGGGCTTAAACTCAAAACAATGATGGAGGATAAAAATGAAATAAATTACTTAGACATTAGGATCTTCATGATTGTAGAAGGGATAGAAACTATGGTGTATATAAAACCTACTACAACGCCTATATTAATCCCCAGATGGTTCTTCAATCCATGGACATATAAGAAATCAGCATTTGTAGCATATTTTAAAAGGAGCCTGACACACTGTTTGAATGATATCCACAGAGAATGAGAACTGGAAAGAATATATTTATGGGGCCGTAAACATAGGTATAGAATGAAATTTATGAAGATGATATATAAAGAACAGAAGATTAAGTATGAAAATGAAAGTAGATCATGCAACCAACAGGCCATGACAAGGGAGAATGAAGACACGTTAAGGGACGAAAATCTTATCCCAGTACCTTTTAGATAACATACAAGCAAAGCAGTAAAAAGAGTGCTTAAAGATCGCAACAAAAAATGCACTTATAAAAGACCACCTAAGGTATTTAACATCCTTAGGAATGAAAAACTGAAATATGGCGAAGAATATAAGTCTGGGATCTATAAAATTCTGGTATGTAATGTAGGAGACAATAGAAACAAAGTATATGTCGGCACTACAGCAAGGAACTTTAAAGAAAGGTTAGTGGAGCATAAAGATAACATATCCAAAGGTAATTTAGCCACTGTCCTAGCTCAAAGAGTATATCAAAAAGACATTGATGTGGTATGGCAAGATGCAAAAATTATTAAAACTATACACAACAAGGACTTGGCAGTAACAGAAAAAATTGAAATCTTAAAGTCGTGTAACAAAGAGAATGTGATCAATGTTAAACAAGCTGATGAGATAAGCAGCGCCTGGAAGTATGCGGTGAAAAAAACAAGGTCCCTAGCTGCAAGAATGTGATTGGGTTTAACTGTGATACTATCGTTCATAATTTCCCAACCAGAATAATTTTGTACAAGTTAGCGTATATGTATGATTATTAATTCTAGTTAATGTTTACGTATCTTTGTAACTTTAAAATCTGTATTCCATGTTGATGTAATTTTAAAAGTTTTTGTATTTTTCGATTTATGTTCCATGCATTATTCCATGTAACTGAAGATGGTATTTAAAATACCGAAAACGTTTCTAGTGTTATGAATGTTATTAAATGGCTAATTTATTAGTTTTATGACTGCTAATAGTGCTTTTATCCACTGAACTTATAATATTAATTTCTCATTAATAAAAATATAATTGTACAATAATTTAAAAACAATTTTACTATACTTACAGCTCTTTAACAGGAACTATTTTTTATTTTAAAACATTTTCGGTCTTACTTTGAGACCCTCATTAGTAATCTATAAACACATTCTTTTTTTAATGACTGCTTTAGAACACTCAGTGAATGAGTGTTCTAATGTTCTTATGTGTTTACTGATGAGGATCTCAAAGTAAGACTGAAAACGTTTTAAAATAAAAAATAGTTCTTGTTAAAGAGCTGTAAGTATAGTAAAATTGTTACTAAAGAACAGGATTTATAATAGACCATAATTCAAAAACAGTTCAATTTAAAAAAAATTAAAAAAAAAAGACGAGATTCAAACCCGCAGCCTTCTGATCCCACTTTACAGTAATCAAATAGCAAATGCACTGCATTATGATGGCACTCGTTTAATTGATAACATTAATCGGTATATAAATAACATAGAAAACTTTAAACCCTCTCTTTTTGGAAATGCTTGAGAGTTGCATCATATTACTTTATCATGAGTTTGTGGGAGGGTAATACTACAACATATATAAAAATCAGCAAAATCTGAGGTGGCCATGGTTGGCACTCCTCTGGTAAGTTTCAGACAAAATTATAATACAAATTAAAAATTGTTTCAAAAGTCTGAAGTTAGTAAAAAAACTATTTTACAATACTAGAATCAAAAAATTAATTATGTCAAATCCTGATATTGAGTAGTGAAAATCTTTTAAAGTATTTATCTGTATTCTCTTCCAAATGCTAATTCAATATTGTAATTTAATCAAAATTATTACTAAACAAGATTTATTAGCAGACATATATATGAGACAATTTATTTAATTGTTCATTTCAAAATATAGTGTCCTAGAAACTGACTTTTCAAAAATTTTTACTTTATTTGTATTATTTTTTTTATTCTGCCCATGTCAATTTCATCAACTGAAAGATTATTTAGTAACTTATGAATAATAAAAAAATTATAAAAGAAATGCTTTTGGTCAAAGTAGACCATGCAATCTTGCAATGGTGGCTATTGGTATAAATATGCTAGTAAAATGGATTTAAAAGATATCAATGATTTTTCAAATGTAAAAGTGAAAAAATAAATTTACAAAAAATATTAAAATGTTAATAGTTATAATATAGTATAATTTTTTTATGTTTGTCAAACTGTAATTAATAATATATAGTATCATATTGTAATATTAATTTTCATGCCTTTGATATTTGTAAAATTATAAAGAAATCATAAATAAAATATATATTTATGTTATTACAATGATTCAACATTTTTTTCCTATTATACTTATTTATTTTAATAAAAATAAATGCCCAAAATGATTTCTTATTTAATAGCCCAAAACACTCAGCTATGCTGCTAGGGGCTATTCAAAATATCAGGTCATCCCATAAGTAATGTCATTTTTCACATGTCCCACAGAACTACTGCTTCTGGCAACCAGACAATGAAGTAGAGCATGATAAGATGTATTGCATGGCATGCTCTTCATATAATATGAGGCAGAGAACAACAGTTGTACATGCATCTCTTGTGCCATTAAAGTCTATAGGAAATGACAGTGTCTGAAGAGCACATAAGGCATATTATGCTGTATGAGTTTAACCATGGGCATACAGCAACTTTAGTGACATGAAACATCAATACTATATATGGGCAGGGTACCCTAAATGTCAGAAAGTGTCAATGATGGTTTCAGAAATTCCAATTTGGAAACAGGACCCTTATGGATATGTTGACCTGCTGAGCAGGATAATGATGTGTTGAGAGTTGCTGTTGAGGAAAATCCAGAGGCAACCATTCAACTATTCACAGGCATCTGCAGGACCTACATTGTGTGTCAAAACTAGGTAAGTAGATACCTCATGAGATCACACCACAAAATCTGTGACAACATTTGGACATTTGCAGTTCTTTGTTCTCCTGTGAAAAGAGGGAGCCATTTTTGAAAAGAGTGATTATAGGAGATGGAAAATGGATTCTGTACCACAACATTAAACACAAACATCAGTGGCTACCTAAATAGATTCTGCCTGCAGTAGTGGCTAAATCTTCACATGTTCCACATAAGATTTTACTGAATGTTTGTTGGAATATGCAAGGCATAATTCGTTATGAGCTTCTGCCACTGAACCAAATCATTATAGGGGAGGTCTACTATTAATAGCTAGAGCATCTATGCATTGCCTTGCAGGAAAAACTCTGGCACTCTTAATCATAAAGGCATGGGGACTGAGTGAGATCACACACAGCCAGAATGACTTGTGCCAAGTTGCAAGAGATTGGATGGTAAAAACTTCCTCATCCAGCATATTCCTTTGACCTTGACTATCTGATTACCATGTTTTGCAGCCTTGAATACTATCTTTATGGAGAAAAATTTCAAAATGTGAAGGAAGTGCATTCATTTATGTATTACCTGCTTATACTCAGATCAACTCAAGTTCAAATATTCATAACGAGTTTTTATTTTAATCAAGAACTAACATTTCCGGCCTTCATGACGGCCATCATCAGGTTCACCAATTTAAATTCGTACAGAGTTCTAGAATATCAAACATTCTCCATAAGTTTGATATTCAGATTGAAGAATGTTTGATATTCTAGAACTCTGTACGAAGTTAAATTGGTGAACCTGATGATGGCCGCCATGAAGGCCGAAAACATTAGTTCTTGATTAAAATAAAAACTTGTTATGAAAATTTCTCCACTGCTAAGTAGTGCTTTATTTGAACTTGAGAAGGAAGTGCATCGAACCGTCTGATTTTTCGAATCAAAATTCATGGACTTCTTGAAGTCTGGCATTCAAAAACTTGCTGAACAGTGGAAGAAGGTTGTAAGTATGGGGGGGCACTTATTATGATGATTAAAAGATCTATTCCAGGTAAATTTTGTTTTCTTTGTATGTGCAAAAAATGAATTATTTATGGAATGGCCTGATATCTACAATCAATATTGCATTGTTTGCCATTCTATGAAAAATAGGGTTGAATGAATCAGGCCAGGAACTTGTCCAGGAAAAAATTTAGAGATTGAGATTCAAAATTGAACCAGATCCTGCAGGGTAGAAGTGCAACTCACATCCACACAGCAATTAAGCATATTTCATGGAGGCATTAGCCAGAATGAGGAGGGGTGATTGATGAGATGGATCCAGATCTTTTATAAAAATTTTGTGAGGTGGGACTCAAACTAACACTCTGAGTTGAACATTTCATGCAACCAATCAGGCCAAAACTATCATCAGATTAATATTAAGAAACAACTTTAGCAAATGAGATTTTTTTTTTAGCATGAAATAATAGTGATATAAACTTTTTAATTTGTTTTGTTTTTTCTATGATTATTTTTAAAAATGTATTATTTAAAAACTTCAGAAAAGAATAAATTGATGCATTATCTGGGATAGGAACAAACAGTTCAGAATTACCAACAAACAGAAAGAATATAAAGGACAACGATTATCTGCCAATTTAATGGATCTTTAATGGATATTACTTTTCTGTTCATAATTTTCATTTATCAAATTATTTTCATTATGAAAATAATCAAAAAGTTCTTTTTCAGGATTACTTCTTTCATGTTTTTGCAGTTTATATCTAGAAGAAGGATCCATTTCTACAGCACACATTTTTATATCAAAAAATAGATAAAACAATGATGTAGAATGTAAATTATAAGCTTGTGTTTTGATAGTAGATAATACTATTCATTAAAACAAGAAAAGTTATCCTGATATAAATCACAAGATCAACTAACAGAATTAAGAGAATTACAAATATTTATTCATAAAATAATAAGCAATAAAGAACAACATTAAACAACAACTAAATAATATTCTAAACCAATGGATAGCAAATCCAAGATCTTTCAGATGCCAAAATTTGAGAAATCAAGCAACACATGGTGTGGCATGATGTTTTATGTTAGCATTGATAGAAAACTAATGTCAGCATTGATAGAAAACTAATTACCAGAATAAAACACAAATATTCACCCTAATAGATTTTTAGAGCATTACATTAGAATATGATGTTCTAAAACAGTGGTCTCAAACTGGAGGCCTGCAAAGCAATTTTGTATGGCCTGCAAAGATGTTTTAGCTATTTGTTAAATACATGTTACAATCGGAAAATTATTACAATTTAACATTAATAAGAATAACAATGTACAGTTTTAAAGCGTACTGTATTCAATCTGCATTGTACTATCAGTAACTATACCCATTTACACTTTTGTTACTGCACATCTATGAATCATCCCTCACAAAATTTTGTCATGAAATAATTGCATTGTTTGAGAGTACATACATATGCAAACAGTTCTTTTTGTGGATGAAAATTAATAAATCTAACAAAAGAAATTGAATGATTGATGAACATCTACAATCTTTAATGAATATAGTTTTCAGTAATTTGTCTTCCAAGACTATAAATTTTAGCAGATTCACATCATCAACAGGCATCAAAATAGTAGTCAAAAATAAAAAACTGTTTTATAAGCTCATAATTGTATAACGTTATTTCAATATCTTTGTAAGAAAAAATGAAAGTAATTACAAATTAATAATTTCCTTTCATTGTAATTTTGTTAAAAAAAATATTTGACTTTTCATTTCTTTTTGAATTGCACATTTAGCCCACACACAATTTGAGTCTGAGATCACTGTTCCAAAATATGTATGCAGAACATTATAAAATTTTACTTACCTATAATCTAGCAATCTTTCTAATAAGCGAGTTATTGAATTAATAAATGCAATTCCATTTTCTTTCCAAACAGGATCATTTGATTTCACTTTTGATAATAAACTAAAATATTTAAAAAAATGTTTTCAGATTAACCATATTTTCTGATATATAATTAATAATTAGTTATTATATTTTAGTTTAATAATTATGTAACTAGCATTTATTTTAGGGATATATACTTTTTGAAGTACAAAAAACTTATTTTAATAACTGCTTTTTGAAAGAAATAATTTTTTATATGGTATGTTATTAGGTATTACAAAAGTTTCTTGATCTATGTAAATTCAACTTCCATAGTTGTGGTTTGTTATAAAAATTTTTTAACATGAAAAATATTTTTAAAAAATCATCTTTATAATTTAGCACAATGCAAAATCATAATTTTATACTATGATATTGTAATAATAGTTACAACAATACTATAATGATAGTTAATGTTTCTGTCAATAAAAATGTTGTTAATAATGCAGTGATTCTGCCTCTTTGTAAAAGTCAAAACAGTCTAGCTCTAGACAGAAAAAACATTTTATTACAATTAAAAAAACATTTTAAAATCAGTTGGTTTACATCAGCTTACAGAAATGAAGTATCAAGCAACCATTACAATGAGTTCTGATATTATTCTCCAGGTTGTATATTTACAATCACATTAGGCTACAAAAAAACTGTTAGAGAAGTGTGAAAAAATTCATGATTTGTTAATTATTATCAACTCTAATGAGTTAGAAAGTGATATAAAGATTAATTCAATATTTTGTGAAAAAATAATATATATATTACTTGGTTAAATTACACAATCCTCATTAACCAAATTAAATATGATTTAAATAGTGAATCAAAAATAAATTTTTATTAATGGCAAAGTACTTTCAGGTATGTAAGCTCATCATAAGTGCAACATCTTTAGAATTAGAACATTATTTTAAATATTGGAATAAAATATTTTAAACAACAGAACAAAACATTTTTTTAAAATATAATTTAAATTTAAAAATTATAAAAAATATCATAAAAAGTTACACAAAATATATAAACAACATTAATACAATCAAACCAATAACTATATACATGTATGACATCATTTATCAAGATTGCTTGAAACTCAAATTTCTTGGGATTTGGAGCACTCAGGGTCTCCAAGAGAAATTTTTTCAGCCAGGACAAGATTAACTTAAGGCCTCCCACAAATACGTGTGACAAACTCATATATTTTGTATTATGTATATGTATATTGTAGAATTGTGTATGAGTATTGATTAATAATTCACTAATACTGAACAGAAACATGTAACTTTAAAAAAATATATTACAAAAAAACAAAAAACATTACAAAAAGAAACCATGTATACACAAATATAATTACATCATTAAAATAAATCCAAACAACTTGCCAAATTTAACCCTTGAGATACACAACAGAATTTTAAACCGAAATAAATTTAGATAAACTATAGAAATTACTAAGCCAACGAGTGGCGCCATGTTCGATCCCGGGCTGAGGCAGATTTTTTCTTCTTCAGGTAAATTAGTCAAAATTCCTGTTTAATTTATAATTAATAGATGGCGCCACTCGTTGGCTTAGTAATTTCTATAGTTTATCTAAATTTATTTCGGTTTAAAATTCTGTTGTGTATCTCAAGGGTTAAATTTGGCAAGTTGTTTGGATTTATTTGAATTATAATTCCCTTGAAGTTTGTATTGTATATATGTATACATCATTAAAATACAAAAAAAGGAAAGAGCCTAACAGCTGTACATATATTATATAAAAATTATTTTGTGATAAACAAAGGTGCTTTTCTAATGTTTTCTTGCAGTTTTTAATTACAGAATCAAAACTAACATCTTTGGCAAGATCAGCCTCAATATTGAGTCTTGCCAAGTCTACTAGTCACTCCTGTAACATGGTAGATAATTTTTTACAAGATTTAGTTTACTGAAAGAGCACTCTGCAGAGGCAACACTGACATGAATTGTCAGCAGAATATACAGACTGATACATATATTTGGAAAGAGTCCTTCAAATTTGTATTTTTTCAAGCAATTAAGGAGCTCCATTGGGCTCAGTTGATTGTCTCCAAAATGCACATTTGTAAAAAAAATATTATTTATGATCGAACAAACTCAAGTTAAGGAAAAATATATTAATACATGACAGTGGGCACACCTTATATTTACCTCAGTTTTTTACAAATTAATTTTTGATTTTGTAATTAAAAAATTTTGTTAATGTCACTGATATCAGGTGGTCAAAAAGGTAGAACCTTTTTATTGGGTTGTTCAGAAAGTAATTTCGTTTTTTTCATGAAAATGAGCGACAATTCTATAGTATATAAATATTTTATTAATTATATATTGACCATTTTGGTCCAACACATGTTGCCTTCTTTCTGGTAATAGTATATATTGACCATTTTGGTCCAATACATGTTGCCATCTTTCTGGTAGCATGATTCTATGCTTGTAGAATTTCTGATCTTTGCTTGCAAAAACTTAACCAAATGATTTTTGATATTTCTTCCGATCTAAAACTGAACCAAGTGATTTTTGACATCCTCATTTAAACTGTTTTGCCATCTAAAGAATTCTGTAAAGACCGGAATAAGTAATAATCGAAGGGTGCCAGATATGGCGAATATGGTAGCACATCCCATCCAAGCTGTAACAGTTTCTGGCGAGTCATCAAACTTGTATGAAGTTTGTCATTGTCATGGTAAAAAACTATGCCTTTTCTGTTAATCAATTCTGGCCTCTTCTGTTTGATGGAATCACTCAATTTATCCAACTGGTGGCAATACACTTCCAAATTAATTGTGGAATTATATAGAAGAAGCTCAAAAAACAAATCCCTTGAAATCCCACCAAGTCAAAGAGCATCATTTTTTGATGAATTTTGGAGTGTTTTTGAGCCAGTTCATTTCTTCTGCTCCAATGGGGTCTAGGAGTGCTTTGAGCCAGTTCATTTCTTCTGCTCCATGACCACTTGCATTCAACTTTGTTGTAAACAATCCATTTTTCATCAACAGTTATGATCAGCTTCAGAAAGGGATCATTTTCTTCACATTTGAGCAGCAAATCACAGATGTCGATACGATGGAGCAAATCTATCTTTGAGAACATGTGGAACCCAAATATCAACGTTTCAACTGTCGTGAACAGTTGAATTCAATAAATTCAATCTTGTAGCAATTTCTCATATTGTTATTCAGCAGTTTACATCAACCAATACCTTTATTTTGTCATCATCAGCTACAACTAATTTTCCAGTACATGGTGCATCTTCGACATTAAAATTGTCAAAATAAAATTTTGCAAACCAATTTTGGCACTGGAATTTTGTTAGCACATCTCCATACACTTCACATAACTTTTTTCTTGCTTGAACAGCATTCTTACTTTTTCGGTAATAAAAAAGCAAAGCATGCCAAAATTTTCCATTTTTGATAGAACACCAAAAATAAACATCTGCACAGAATCAAAAAAAATTTTTTTATAAATATACCTTGAAACATCAGCTGTTGAAGTTTATAATGACAATATGATTTAGAATGAAATTGGCGGGTAAAAATACAACTAGCACCACTGATGGGAAAAAAATGAAATTACTTTCCAAACAATCCAATATATTGCATCACCTCATAAGGGTTGGCATCCTATCAGCATGGGACTCCTTAGGCCTCATACATAACACTGGACATAAAATGCTAATGGATTCCAAATGCAATAATTAATAAATTATATGGCAAAATAATTTTGTTCATATTTGGGAGGTTTTCAAAATGTCTTATCAATATTATGTCACAATGATGTCATGTAAGTGTGCCAATAATGTCATTGTGACATAATATTGATAACATCTGTGATTTGCTGCTCAAATGTGAAGAAAATGATCCCTTTCTGAAGCTGATCATAACTGTTGATGAAAATATCCTGGCTGGAACCACCTCTCCTAGATGCTCTGAGCACCTAATGAGTCTATATCTTTCTGCTCTTCAATATGAAAAAGATTTATTTGGAGGAACATTGAAATTCATAATGCTATGATATTATGCACCATACCTACCAAAAAATTGATCATTTTACCATTCTTCATTATATTGTCCCCAAGAAAAACTTTTTAAATTGAAAAATTTTTTCATGCATTGATATCAGTTGTTATTTCAAACATTATATTTATTGAAAAGTTATATCATCATTGAGTTATATCATTGAATTACAACTGTAGAAATTATTATTCTTTCTGAATTTATTAAAGTATAAAACTGGAAAATCATTTATCAATATTATGTCACAATGACATTATTGGCATACTTACATGACATCATTGTGACATAATATTGATAAGATGTTTTTGAAAACCTCCCAAATTTGAACAAAATTATTTTGCCATATAATTTATTAATTATTGCATTTGGAATCCATTAGCATTTTATGTCCAGTTTTAATGTAGTTTTTGAAGATTCAATTGAATTACAGTCATACTTTATTAGAATGAGAGATGAATTATGTCAATTTGGTGAAGTATTGCAATCTCCTGCATTAAAATATCGAGAAAGTCATCTTCAATCCAGTGTTGAATCATTAAAATCAGAAAAACTTCCTCGAGAATAGCAAGAAGCAGAATTGGAACCTAAACAAGAAAAGGATGAAAGTGCTGAAATTTCTACATCTGATAGTATGACTTTCAAGGGAGTGACTTATTATATTGGTGATTTTGTTTATATAGAACCACAAGAACTCTTACAGAAATAAATTTCGTTTCATTCTGTTTTCCGGCCCTTGAGTCCTCTCCTTGTTAGTATATAGTCATAGTATCATTCTCTTGTAAATTTTTAGTGATATGGAGATTATATTAATGCCTGTGTAGTTTGTCATTTTTGTTTGGGATCCTTTTTTGGGAATGGTAATTATGTAACTTTTTCTCCATTCTATGAGTGCAATGCCTTTTTAATATCTTATTTCAGACATTAAGAAGATATTTCTGGAGATTTTTCACCTTCATATTTGATGGCTCAGCTATAATCTGATCATGTCCAGGGGCTTTATTTAACCTGGTCTACTTGATTGCAATGTTGAGTTTTTTAGAGAAATTTTCTTTGTTAATATATAAAAGGCTATGTGCTAAATAAGTAAATAAAACTCAGCACTAAACAGGAAGTATAATTTTTTAATATGGTATAACGTTTTCGAGCCATATTAGGCTCCTCTTCAGTACCATACATTAAGCAAATACAGTTTAAACAGAACATTCCAGAATAAATAACCGATCTTTAAATAGAACGCTTTAGGTTCTAGAATAATAACACAAAAAATTTTTAAATTTACTATGACGTATAATTACACGGACATAACAGAAATAATATAAACAACATTAATAACATACTAATAAGTTAATGTTAATATTAATAATAATAGCGGATTAATAACAACATTGTATATTAATAGTAAGACATTAATAATAACATTGTATATATTATAAGTATTAAAACTATATAGATACGTGTAAGAAGAACATAGTATAAGTATCTAAAACTAGGAGTACATATTCAAAAAATTGCAGCAAACCATATCTTACATTGCAAAAATAAAATACACAAAAATAAAATGATGTCATAGTGTGTATATAAGTTCATACATTATTATAGGCGCACCATTTCCAGGATGGAGGGAGTTCAAATGGGCCGCTGTCGTTAATGACTTGGTCACCCGTTCTTCTTCGTTCTATTTCTATCGACTCCAGGGTGGTCAAGCTTCTAGAATCATGGATAGGTTTTAACACTTCCATGTTGTTCCACTGTATAGTAACATCCGACTCATAAGCTTTGAGTGCAAGAGTTGTGTTGAGCCTAGCGTTGTAAATATCTGCTTTGTGTTCATTTTATCTTTTAGATAGGTTACGGGTAGTACTACCTATGTAATGGCAGGTGCAGCCTTCATCATTGAAGAAAACGGGAATCAAATAGACACCTGCCTTTCTATACAAAGGGATTTTATCCTTCCCATTTCTCAAATTGTCAAAAATAGTACGTCTCCTCTTCCATGCTATTCTACGATTGCTATTTTTTAACATCTTATTGAGAGTTTTATAAATATACTCATCATAAATTAAATATGTAAAGGGTCGTGTATCTTTAGGGGGCTATAAAGTGGGTACATTATTAGTAGGATTTAAGATAGATTCGTAGATCTTTGTCCATATGCCGTTTAGAACTTTAAAGTAATATCCATGCTTACGGCCTGTTTCGATAATAAAATCTCGTTTCTTAATTTTATCTTGCCATTTGGTAATGTGCGTACACGCCCTATAAAATAAGGACCTAAAGGCGGCCAGCTTATATACCATGGGATCAGAGGACCAAGAAGGGATTAGAATCGGACAATAGGTGGGTTTACGATATACATTCGTAATATATTCTCCGTATTCAGTAGTTATTAATATATCTAGGAAGTGAAAAGATGAGTTAGAACTTTGTTCAATTTTCAGCTTGAGGTTTAGTGAATCATCACTTAAGCTATCTATCAAGGCCTGTTCATATTGTGTGTCATTCCATACAATACATACATCATCGACGTACCTCAGGTAAAGCTTGATTTCAGATCTAAAGGTTGCAAGGACCATTGATTCTTTGTGTCTAACTATAAGTTCAGCCATAATGCCGGCTAAAGGATTTTCTATTGGGACACCGGTAGTCTGGAGATAGTATTGGTTGTGAAACATAAAATACGAATTGTATGTTATCAGGTGGCAGATATATCTTAATATAGGTGGCGAGCATTCCGATTCTGGTAGGTGTTGCATGATAAAACGATATAGCATCAGGGCTGCAGGGGCTAACTTAATGGAAGGATATAAAGATTCATAATCTAGGATGGAGTAACATTCATTTGGAAATGGCCCCAGTTGTAGGAATTTTTTCCACTTCGAAATAAGGCTTATTTATTTATTTATTGTTATACCATTAATACAAGTGAAAATTTATTTATACATTATATGTATTACTAACTATTATTTAATTTTTAATAGAAATAAGTAGAATAAATTTGCATTTGGTTCTTATATTTTTACATTTTCAAATTGTGTTTTTGTAATGTAAAAAATTTCAGTCTGCATTACATTACATAGTATTATTCAGCATAAATATATGTTTGCTGATTAATACTTCAGATAATCTGTAAAGGTTACAGATATTAAATAAAAAATTGTTTAATGCTAGAATGTTTACTTATTTAAAGGTTTAAATATTTCAAAATTTATCATTTACAAACTGTTCATATAAATTTTAAAAACAGTAGATGCACAATAAGAATACAGATAATAATCTGATGCTAGTTATCTATATGCAGAATACAGTTGAACAGGAAGAATAAGAACAACTTAGAAAATAGTTAAAATAAATTAATTTAATAATGTTTTTATGTTCTTATAGCTGTAATTCTTAAAGATTTAAAATAGAGAAAAACTTTTGAATAAAATAATTTATTAAGTAAATTACTTTCTAGGAAGTTGCTAAGTATGGAGAAAATAGGAGAAGGATTATATGGTGAAGTTTTCTGTTTTACTTCAAAAGAAAAAATTGTGTATAAGATTGTACCTATAGAAGGTGATATTATAATCAATGGTGAACAACAGAAATCATTCCAAGAAATAATGCCTGAAATGCTTATTTCTTTGTAAGTTTTTCATATTATATATACAGGAATACCTCGATTATCATGGTTATTGTTGCCATGAAAAATACCGCAATAATAAATTTAACGGAATCGGGATAAATAATGCATGTAAAATGGGTGATCATTGCCAAAGATTTTTCAAATATATCGATTAAATTTTATATGAGATAAAAAGAAATCTGTTAAACGTGCTAATCTTTTAAGCTGATCATTATGTTTAATAGCTGTAGACTTGATCTGATCATTTGTTGCTGATCATTGATCTTAATAGCTGTAGACTTGATATCATCTGTGTTTCTTTTAGCATTCATTGTAGGGGTAAATAAGAAGAGAAATAAATAGCCACATTCAGATTCTCCTCTAGAGATCTCGGTGCTTCGATGTAGCTTCCTTGTAACATCTACTCAGCACCTTTACCAATATTGAGAAAATGATAATTTTGGAGCCCTCCTTCTTAAGGCGCCCTGATACGGTGCATTGTTTCTTACCGGGTTTAAGCTAGCCTTGTCCATTTACTTCAGGCAATGGCGGACAGTTACTGGTGAGTAGTGAGTAGGTGCCCTCGGATAAAAACAAAGTGCTTTAAGAGAGCTACTTGGGGGGTAAATGTAATTCTTGTTACATATGTAGTGGGCTACATCTCGAAACCGCGATAATTTGAATTTGGATACGAATTTGGATTCGCAATAATTGGAATTTTGGTATCAAATTATAAACCGCGATAATCGAGGTATTCCTGTATTAAGAATGATTGCTAATTCATATATTAAATATAATTAATTTTGCTGATATTATTTATAAATTTTAATAAACAGTTTTTTATATTACAAATTTAACTAAAGCACTACTAGCAGTTGAGGAAAAATTCTTTAATATGAAAACGTTTTCGGCACAACAGCCATCATCATGCTACAATATTAGAACTAGAATTAGAATATTTTTAAAAAACTTTTCAACATACATTGCTTTGGTTAAACAAACAAACATATGTTGCTATGGTTACAACAGCTAGATACAGTATAAAATAAAATAAACATAATATAATAGTGGAAACATAAAATATATAGCATTTCTATACATGGTTAAGGGTTGCAAAAAATTATAAAATATAATATTATAATTATTACATAAACTTCAATGTAAATAGAATTCAAATTATATAAAGTCCTACTATTATGCAGGATTGGTGCTCTATACCAGTTTAGTTTTTTCATGCTCAATTGCATATTTCCAAAGGGGTGGGGGTTCGAATGTTGTCCCTTCATTTATGATCTCCCTGTTTTTTTTTTCTTCTTAATATCTCTATTGACTCAGTTGAGAGTCAATAAAGATATTAAGAAGAAAAAACAGTCTCGATTACAAAACAGAATTTTTCATTTCTTACCTATTGTGTCAGCAATTAATAAAATTAAGCCTAATTAATATGCAGAAAATTAAAATTACCATATCTCATTTAGTTTTTGTTGAAATCTTTGAAATTTTTACAATTTATTGTTTTAATTTAATTTTCAGACATTTTTATTTCATATATGAAATCACTGAAAGCATTTTTTTATATGAAGATTTAGCCATCTAACAAAATAATTACTATCTTTCAATATCTGCTAGTCTTCTGAATAAAACAAACTATAAATGAAGAAAATTGAATCATATTTTTTAAAAATTCAATAAAAAACCAATTAATAAGCAAATTTTGATTAATGAATATTAAGATATGTTGTGTAATTATTTCAAAATTTACATAGATTTATTGAAATATTTCCACTATTATTAATAATTTATATTTGTTGATATATTTTTCCTTAATTTCAATAATTTTTAATTTAATATTTTATAAATTTTCAAATTTATATCAAAAAACCTAATGTAAAAAAATAGAAAAAACTCATCTCCTCTCATATATAAACAGCTACATTCAGTGGTGGATTTTGCCTTAAGGGGGTTTGAGGTGTGTGAGATTTCAATCTCTCATGCCTCAGGCCACCATTAGTAAAACTGTTCCACTTTTTTGTGAGTCACTAATTCACAAAAAAAAACAAACTCTTGATTCATGTATATCAAGAGCAAATGAGAAAATGTTGAGCATATCGTTATTATGTTGTGTTTCTTTGATTCAAAGATTCTTTGAATTTTATTACATTGTTTACCTAAGTACGAGTTGTAAATTTTGCACAGTAGCGCGACTTGAACCCGGGCCGCCATCGCCAAAAGCGGATATCTTACCACACAGCTGCAGATCCCAGTGGATAGACTACTTTATTATACTAATTTATAACAGATTACAATATTTTTTTGGTTAATTTCTTTTGGTTAATTTCCATCTACACCTAATATTTTACAAGTGTGTTCAGTAGTGTCCTCTCTACGAACTGCACAAGTTTCATTCATATCCGCGTTTCCCAACTCGCAGGGTCTCTTTGTTAGATGATGTTCAAAAGAAAAGATATAGATGGAAATATGTAGAAGAAACCTTGAAGAGTAAGAAAAGAAGTGCGGCAATCGACTAGCAAGCAAGAAGAGAAAAGTTATTGGTTAAGAGACATACGAATGGCTATCCGCTAATGAGCTGTCAGTAACTAGAGAGGATAAATCTAAGAAGCTAGTGCTACTTAAAAGGCAGATTTATAATGACTACCTAGAAGAGAATATACAGCAAACAGGGGCAGAGTTACTAGATAAAGATCCAACCAGAGCACCAGAAAAGAGATGGGGTAAATTATGGAAAAACAAAGATCTATCAGATTTCCTGAAAGTGAAGAAGATTGTTAACCCAGCATGCCCAAGACTTTTCGGGTATGCGAAAACACATAAGGACCCCTGACGTTCCAGCCAATTATGGAGAAATGCAGATCACATATTTACAACTTAGAAAGAGCTATGGCAAAGTGGATAATTGCAAAAATCGCAGGTTATCAGTATGTAGTAAGCTCGACGGCAGAGTTCATAATGAAACTTAATGAAGCACCATGGTTAGGAGATCCAATATTGACCACATTTGATTTTGAAAAGCTGTACCCATCTCTGAATATTGCACCAATATGCATATGCCTGTATAGGTTTATACTAGCGAACCTCCCAGCTCCTACACACAACCTGGGCCTTTGTAGAGGTCTTGGTAATTTATTGTGTTACAATTCTTTTTACAGGTTCAATGAAAGATTTTTTAAACAAACCCAAGGAGTGCCAATAGGGAGTCCGCTAGCGGGAGTACTGGCTGAATTAGTACTAAGGTCCCCGGAAGAAACACCAGTACATAGTATAATAGAAGAAGCAGCTCTGTACGTTAGATACATAGACGATGTCTTCGTCATTTGGAATCAAAGCGATAAATATGAAGAGCTAAAAAAAGCTTCACTACTTCGAGCTATGGCCTCAAGCTTGCTCTTGAACAAAAAGACAAAAGGGAGATACCTAGGCGTACAAATATTGTATGAAAGCTATAACATTAGAACTAAAGTATACAGGAAGTCTTCGAGCATAACAGTAATTATCCCCCACTGGTCTAATGATGAGTGGAGCTACAAAAATGCAGCCATAAAATCATATCTTAATAGAGCGTTAACGCACTGCAGAACAGAGGAATTCTTAAAAGAATAACTGGAAATTGTTATGAAAATAGCAGAAAAGTATGGCTACAGTAAGAATTTAGTAGATAAAATTTTTAAAGCAGCAAAGAAAAGGAGAAAATATAAACAGAATGCTGGTCAAGTGGAAGCAAGCCAAAGCCATGCTGATAACGATCCATTATTAAATAATGAATATGAAGTGGTAACTGATACCCTTGGAAAATTTAAAACTGTGCAGAAAATAATTAAGGCAAAAGAAAAGAAACCAGCATATAAAAGGCCCAGTAAGATTTTGAATCTTCTAAAAAAACGTAAAAGATAAATACAATAGGGAAGAACAAACGGGGTTTTATGAAGTTCCTCTGTTTAATAAAGATAAACATAGAAAAGAAGTGTACATCTGGGTCACAGCGAGGAACCTGAAAGATAGATTGAGAGAACATGAAGTTAATATAAAGAAGGGTCTCCTAACTACGGTTCTAGCTAGAAGAGCATATGAGTACGACGTTAAGATAGAATGGGACAAAGCAAAAGTAGTACAGAGGATAAGCAGTATAAAAAAATGAATGGTAGCAGAGGAAATTAAAATCTTTGAAGGAAGCCAAGAAGGAAAAGTAATAAATGAGAGACAATCGGTAGATCTTCCACATGGTTGGAAATACGCTTTGAAACAAAAGATGAGGCCGAACGCATCTTTTGTTTCAAAAGATGCTTTTGCTAGTTCTATGTATAAATTTGAAGTCTTGTTCGAATTAATAAGATGTATGTTCTAAGTTCCAGAACGAAAATTGTAATTAGATGTTGGAGTTGAAGAGGTTAATTATAAGCCGAAAACATTTCTCAAAATAAAATATTCAAATTTTCTAGTATATTATGGCCTGCTCATTTGTGCTAATAATAGGACTTTTTCGTAAGTTTAAGCCTTTAAGAGCAGTACAAGTCTTGTCTGTGTAATTATTCGTTAACTTGATATTTTCTGAATCTACGTCATCCTAACGATGATGTCATTCTCAGACATGAATCTTGTTTCGGAGTAAAATTTTACTTTACCTGTTGCGATCAAGTGCGTTGCAATGCCAAATCCAACCTGCATTTATATACAGTAAGTACATCAGATAGGTGATGCCTCGCTGCCTGATGCACTGCGGTGCAGAAATTCTTGACAATATTATCCAAGAATCAGCTGTAGTTTTCCTTGTGTCATTAGTCAGTTGTATACCGTAATCGATCCAAGAAATGGCCCTTGATGTTTTGTGATTATATTAATTTCATTTTTATTCTCCCTGAAAAAACAATATAACCCTGTCGACACGTGTATGGCATGCAAAAAAATGGAATTATCATTAATGTTCGATTCACTCTTTCTTTTTGCCAACACACCGATGCAAATGGATTGTGTTTTCTACAGAGTTCCATCCTTGTGTGAGGTTCTACTCTCTACTTTGTGTTTGGCTCTACTCCAAGTTTAAACTCCTACTCACAAAATATTTGTGTTCACACAGTATCCTTTTATTCCCATTGGATATCCCACGGGTACTTTCTGCTTGAGTGTTGCCAACAAGTGGATGATATTGGATTTAAATTGGAACTATATCAAAGCTCCAACTGACTACTTGAACAGGACTGGGTAAGTTGTATCTTCCTTATCAAACCTTTTAGTTTTGGGCAACACTTACACCTTACAGTTGCTATTCATCATGGGTGACCTCACTGATTTAGAAAATATTGTTTGAAACAAAATATTCGACAATGTTAGCAAAATTATTAACCTATTACCTGAAAGATATAAGACTAATATAAATCAAGAGGAAAGAGGTAAAATTTGCCAATATGCACTAGAAATTCAGGGATTTGCAAGTGCAATTCTTGGATCCCTCAAAACGATTACGAAAAACTTGGCCATTTACAGTCCAACATAAGCTGAAAAAATAAAATCACCTGGAAATAGTGCCAATAGTAAGATAATAAACACAACTCTAGCAGATTCTAAACCCACCAATAACAATGGACAATTTGCCATAACTTATATCTCCTTCAGCTGAGGAAAATACTGATAAAAACTTAACTGAAATTAAGAAAACAATAACAAATAACATCAAGCCTCAAGACCTTGGCATTAACATAAACAGTCTCAAAACAACACAGCAAAAAGATATTTGCATCCAATTGAAAAACAAAAGAGAGACAGAAAAACTAATAACTGCTATTGAGTCTATACAAGACCTCACTGACTAGATCAGTATCCGTCAAACCAACGGAAAGAATCCTAAAGTTATATTCCTCAATGTTCCGAGCTACATAGAGGAAAATCAGCTTCTTCCCTGCACATACAAACAAAATCCCAAAATCAATAAGCTGTTTGAAGAACAAGACTTTCTGAACTGCTGTAAGGTAATCATCAGGATCAATAAGAAAAACCCTGACTCAAACAGCAGACACTTAATAGTTTCTGTTTCACCATGGGTAAGAAATGTACTTATCAGTCTCCACTTGGTCTTGGTGGACTGTGCCAACATTTCGTGTGGACGACTTTATTCCTTTATGGTATTGCTACAACTGCTGCGGCTTTGGCCATATGGCCAAAAATTCTGTTTCACCATGGGTAAGAAATGTACTTATCAGTCTCCACTTGGTCTTGGTGGACTGGGCCAACATTTCGTGTGGACGACTTTATTCCTTTATGGTATTGTTACAACTGCTGCGGCTTTGGCCATATGGCCAAAGCTGCAGCAGTTGTAGCAAGTAAAGCCTGCAAATCTAAGCTTGCTTGTAGCCAATGTGGAGAAAACCACAGCTATAAAGACTGTCCAAACCTGACCAAAACACCAATATGTGTCAACTTACTAAATATAACAACATACAAAAAGACAGAAGTAACTCACGACTAATCATAATGCTTACCATCATAATTGTGAATACACAAGAAAAATGAAAACCATCACACTCAAACGTATAAACTACGAATAACTCCTCCATATCCACCCCGGTTCTCCTCTGTTGGACTTTAACTTATGGATCACACTTACTACAACTCCATCTTCTCAATGGGACAAAATGTACCCTCCACTCCTATTTACCACAGTTTTTATCCTTTCACTCTGCAAACCGACACTGGTTATCTTAAATTTATCTCCATCAACACTCAGATGAGTAAAGCCGCCAACTCCAAACTACTGAAATTTGCCAAACAACAAGATATTGACATCATTCTGATCCAAGAACCGTACATGTTAAACAATAAAATTGTTCACTTCAGCGACTGGAGTACTTTTCAAAACAACACTAATAATAAGGACAACAAAACTGGTATCATAGCCAGGAATAAAGTGCTTGACATTGGGCTGGTTACTCAGTTTACAAATCACTTCATGACGACTGTCACTCTTCACAACAATCAGACTGACTTTTATCTCATCAACATCTATATCTCTCCTAATGTTGACTTTGATGAACAGCTCCAGGTTCTCGACAGGACTCTTCAAGCCCTTACTGACAAAAACATTATTTTGGTAGGAGATTTTAATGCTAAAGGTCATGATTGACATCCCAGTAGAGGACCACAAAGCAACCAAACTTAGTGAATTGGCTGTCCAGCACTGCTTGACCTCCATGAACACCTCACTAATTCCTACTTACTACACAATCAACGGAGAGAGCTGGATAGATGTCTGCTTTGTTTCAAATGGAATAAGCTCCAGAATTGAACATTGCCGCACCCTGGAAGAGGACAGTGCAAGCAACCATCGATATATCAACTTCACTCTATCTGCTCATAAGACTGCTTTGTTTCAAATGGAATAAGCTCCAGAATTGAACATTGCCGCACCCTGGAAGAGGACGGTGCAAGCAACCATCGATATATCAACTTCACTCTATCTGCTCATAAGCCTCAGAGAAAAATCTCTAACCTCACTAAACAAAGGACAGACTGGAATGCCTTCAAAGAAAAATTCAGGACTAACTGGCTTGAATTTGCTTCTCTCAGCAGAGATCCGGTTAATATTGACAACCTAATAAACCAACTTAATAACTGTATCATCAACACCTTCCTTGAAACTACAACCTACCTTCCTGGGACTGATAAGAAGTGCTGCTGGTGGAACCCCAATCTAGAACAACAGAAAAAAAACTCAGAATATTAGACCACAGTGTTAGGAGAGAAACCAATGAAATCCTGAGGAATGAAAAAAGAACACAGTACATAAATGAAAGGCATACTAGTATTAATATAATTTCTATATAAAATAATATAATATAAAATCAAAAAACTTAAATTTCATCTATTGTGTAGTGAAGGGAAGACTACTGAAGAGAGATCCTCTGAAATGATTTAGTCCTACATTAACAATTTCCATAAAATTTAACACTAATTTTTTATTACAATAAATTATTTTAATAAATACTCTTATCTGTGAATACTAGACCAGAGATGATGAACTTATGGCACACTGGCAAATTTTTTTAGTAAAGAAAACTTGGATCTGATATCATTTTTAATTAAATTAACATTCAGAATGGCAGGTAAGGGATAGTTTTTACAAAAATTTTATCCAATTTTGACACACACACTTAAAAAGATTACCTCTGTACTAGATAATTATTTGTCTTAATTGTTTTTCCTTAGTTCAACATGGAATTAAAAGTTCTAAAGTGTGTTGTAATAACAAACTACATTACTTCCTATCTTTCATAAATATTTTAATTCTCATTCCAGTTAAATTGTGATTAAAAGCAGATTGATTAAAAAGCCATATACATTTGGTGGTAAAATAAGGCACTTTATTAAAATGGTGTTTCAAAGTTAGTTCACAGTTACAAAGATTTCAAATCAATTAGTCTTTACCTATCAATAGCTGGCAAATGAGGGTATTTGAATATGTCCTAAATATTGTCTTTCTAGAACTATTTTCTCTCTCTTGTTTCTAAGTAGCTTAATTGCAAATACAGGCTGTTTTCAACTTACAACCAGTCATACTCGCATCATCAATACCAGTGGTAATTTTTGTGATTGTTCAATGCAATTCACATGCATATCAGTCTATATGAAATAAACTAATTACCAAATGCATCCTTTTTATGTTTGGTTCTTTAAATTTTGAGTTTATGTTTATTACAATAATATGTTAATGTCCTAATGAAGATTAATAATGTAAAATCCATATATTTTAGGCATTTCTGACTTCTGGCTGCAGCCTGCTTGAGAATACAATTCCATCATTAATCAAAAATTATCTGTATTAAAAATCTAATTTGATATTATAGTCATGGAATTTTCTACAGACTGATCATCACATATCTGTTGTTAAAATTATAAAAATAATTGTAATATTTAATTTAATAAAAAATAAATATTAAAAATTCAATAATCTCTGTTTCAATACATATTTCACAAAATAATTTTGTTACTCAATAAATAATATTTATTAATTTAAAAAATCTTTTAAGAGACAAATTTAAACACTTAACAAAAAATGGAAAAAGCTTGAACTTTGGTCATCTATTTACAAGAAAATTTGAGCTCTGGGATTGAGTAGTAAATTTACCAAACCAAACACTTTCCTCAGCTAATATAACTTGCAGCATATCAATGGCAGATTCCAGAAATCTACTGTCTTCATCTGATCCCACTTGTGATATATAAGAATTTATGCCATTTATAACTTCCATGTCCAACACAATTTTAATTGCTATTAATTTATCACTTTTTCTTTTCAGCTTTTAAATCAGTATGATTCTAACTCCATTTCTTAAGGTGCTCCAACCACTGTATCATAACTTATATTCCTTTCCAAGTTCCTTTGCTGTTTCAATCTTCCACTTTGTCTCCTGAAGGTAAGCTATCTCCATTCTTCTCTTCAGGATATCAACTAACTCAGCTATTTTCCCTGTTGCATAACAGTTATAAGTTATAAATGCTCAAAATTTATGGATTTCTCAGTACTAATGTTTACTACGAGACTATATACTGTATTAGTTTACTATCAATTTCCAATAATCACTTATTCAGATCAGATGTAAAACATTCACCTCAATATTCCTTAGTGATATTGAGGTGATGTTTTTATATCTTCTCAGGATAAGCAACTTACTTAGTAGGCTCACACTCAAACTTTTTATATAAAGCTATAAGACAGTTTCTACTTTTTTATTCATTACTGATAATCGAGTCAATTTGACTTTACAGTTATAATTTAATATTATACATATACACTGGTACCTCACAATTCAACACTAATCCATTGCCGAATTAGTGTCGAATTGTGGAACAATTTTTCCCTTATAAGACTATGGAAAATAGATTCTTTCATTATCGGACCCCTATCCCATTCCCCTAATGGGTGAGGTGATAGAAATATACTATATTATTTACTTTATTATACTTATTTTACTATTGTATAACACACTAAATTACAAAATACAATATTTTATACACAACACACAATTTATTAGTCCTTAGATGTTGGAATAAAGTCTTCTTTATCCTGTTCTACCTTTGAATCTCTAAAACTAGACTTGACTTGCTTTAAATTCCTCCGTTTCATCTGAGGTACATTCTGGAGTTTTCTTCTGCAATTCTTTGAAAATTAACCTAGCCTTCTCACAGATCATTGCCTGAGTTACTGGATCTCATTTCATCTAACATTATCTAATTCAAATGAGAAGTAGCTTTTCTATCTCTTCACTGATTAAAGATCTATTCTTGTCAGAAATCTTTATTGCTCCAGCAGAGTGTCTAGCACCCGTAATCTTGCTCTGTTGCAAAACATTGCCAAGTTGTACTAGAATGCCCTACTCTTGAACTATATCTGTAAAACTGTTTTATTTTTCTGCACTTTATCTAAAATTTCTTTCTTCTTCACTATGCTCAATCAAGTGTTCTTCT
The DNA here is from genome assembly GCA_000484575.1 of Olivierus martensii. NCBI lineage: Eukaryota > Metazoa > Arthropoda > Arachnida > Scorpiones > Buthidae > Olivierus > Olivierus martensii. The sequence continues at coordinate 21,369 of AYEL01083516.1, read as the reverse complement.
TTTCTGAATTATTCTTCTGTTCACTTCTCTTTGAATGCTTCTCTAAATTTCATTCAAAAAATAATAATAAGTAAGGATGCGCAAACTTTTTACTTTCTGAAAAATGTAGAATTAAAAATTAAAACAATCAACACGAGCAAATACAAAAGCAACCCAACAAGAACTGACAAATAACCATGCAAATAACAAATGGAATCACACAATTCCATGCACGTGCATGAGCCTTTCTGCGAAATTCAATTGTCTAATTGTGGGATGTCAAATTGCGAGGTACCACTGTAATAATTACAATTCTGTCAAAAAGAGAATTTTTTAACTCTATTTGAGATTCCAGTTCAGCAATATTATTATTCAGATTATATGATATTCTTGAAAATGAAACTATTTTTTCTTATTACCATTTTTAAAAGTTGAGATTGGGAGTGTAAGTATCTTTATCCTTAACTAAATATAATAAAAACTAAATAAAATAAAGGTTTTGGTTTGATTCTTTACAATCACATGCTATTCTGCTATCAGAACAGCATTAAGACTTCCTCACACCACTATTATGGCTGTCTACATGCCAAAACAGATGTCTACTATTGCCATCTAATTGCAGGCTGTCGTAATCTAACTCCTATTTTAAATATATTTCATGGAAGATCACTTAATCCCCATTTTCATTTTTTATCTCCACTAATTATATTTTTACCATAGTATCAATCCCAGCAGTCATTCAAAATCCTGACACCATTTGATTATCAAGATGGGAATTAATCTACTTCTACACTTCAACATGTCAATATACCATTATCTGATATAATTACTCTCTAGTCATCAATAAGATAAAATGGAACAGAAAGTGAAGCATTTGTATGCACAATTTTTTACTCAGTTTGGTATTTTTATGTTGTTGAACAGATTATTTCATTTATTTTCTTTTCTGTTTTGTCAATTCTTTTGAGAAGAAGGTTTAACAAGATTTTCCATTTCAGTTCAAAATTTTCTCCCACCAGAATATGTTCACAATGCTTTGTTCTCAGCAACTGTTGAATTGCACTGGCAACACTGGATATTGGATTGGAAACCAATACTTGCAGCTTATCAACAAACTGATTGTTGGTATTGTCATCCCATTGGAAAACTTGCTTCTTAGAGTGGACAGCATGCACTTTACTTTCACAGCAGTTCTGATATTGTATATTGCAATTTATATCACACTATACAAGATCAAAGCAATTCTCAAGTATCCAATAGAGCAATTTGTATTGTGAAAACTTTTCATTAACAAACTGTTTTCCTCATAGATAATAAGGTACCGTATATACTCATGTATAAGCTGATCCATGTATAAGCTGACCCCCCGACTTTAGTACTTAAAATTTGATAAAAATTCGAAAACAGTAAATTACATGATCTTTGATATAATTTCTGCATATAATAGTGATATATTAATAAACCTTGGGAATCTAAAAAGAAACTTTTTTAAAAAAAAAAAAACGGAAGTTATGACATAATTTTAAAGAGTGATACGTTCTAGAAGAAATTGAATTGTTCGAAAACGACTACAATAAGAATATCTATGTACAATACTGAAGAGGGTCTCCTAGAAAGGCCGAAAACGTTATGTAAAGAAAAATTTGAATCCTGTAATAGAGCTGTAAGTAAAATATAGTTGAAAGGACATAATACAAAAAAATGATTAATTCAGCAAGAACTGATTCTTGGCATAAATTCTGCACCAGAGCCACCCCTGAAAAACCTTGGAAAGGGCTATATCAAATCATCTTTAATAAAAGGGAGGAAGTGACTTTACCGGACATGGTTCAGTGGGAAGACGTCACTCATACAAACACCATCCACGAGGCCTTAGAACATATCCTTGGCACTCTTTTTCCAACAGATGACACCTCTGATGATGATGAAACTCACACAAGAATACGAAACAAAACCAATCATCCTCCAAAAACTGATAATGATCGACAATTCACCTTTAAAGAAATTGAAAATATGGTGCACTCCCTTAGTAACAACACCGCCCCTGGGCTTGACAAAATCACAGGCAGAATGGTTAAAAATGCTTTTGAGGCAATACACATTGTCTTTGTCTGTCTTTATAACCAATGCCTTAAACAGGGATACTTTCCTAACTGCTGGAAAAGGGCAGAGATCAAACTTATTCAAAAACCTAACAAGAAAACCTATAAAACAAGTGATTACAGACCAATCTCCCTCATCTCTAACTTGGGCAAAGTACTGGATGGACTTTTAATTCAAAGAATAAACTGGATTACTCACAAAAACTGCCCACTTAACAAACAACAGTATGCATACTAAGTTGGTAAAAGTACTACTGATGCCCTTCAAAATGTTACCAACTTCTTTAACAACGCTTGGAACTCCAAGGAACATGCCCTACTAATGTCTATCGACTTCCGTGAGGCATTTGACCATGCTGGCACCCCAAAATCCTGGAAGCTCTCTGGAATATCAACTGTCCCAAAAACATCTATATCTTACTTAAAAGCTACTTTAAAAACAGAACCATAGAATTCCAGACTCCTAATATTTCCCTCAGTAAGGAAATCAACAGGAGCTGCCCATAGGACTCAAGATCAGGGCCTGGCCTTTGGTGCCTTTTTATTAACAATCTCCTCAATAAAACTATGCCAAATAATGGCATTATTCAAGCATATGTGATGACACGTTGATTCTCCTTTCCCATAAAAACAGAGATCAACTGGAAATCCTTGCCAATCAAGCTCTTGAAATTGTTGAAAACTGGGCAAATAATGCCAAACAAAAATTAAACTACGAAAAATGTCTACTTTAAAAATAGAACCATAGAATTCCAGACTCCTAATATCTCCATCAGTAAGGAAATTAACTGGGGCTGCCCACAGGGATCAAGATCAGGACTTGGCCTCTGCTGCCTTCTTATTAATGATCTCTTCAATAAAACTATGCCAAATAATGGCATTATTCAAGCATATGCCAATGACACGTTGATTTTCCTTTCCCATAAAAACAGTGATCAACTGGAAATCCTTGCCAATCAAGCTCTTGAAATTGTTGAAAACTGAGCAAATAATGCCAAACAAAAAATGACAAGCACTCATTCTCACTAAAAACAAAGTTCTAAGCAGGGGAATCAGTATAGGTACAGGCAGGAACAAAATCAAGAACGTCAACACACTTAAATATTTAGGTGTTGTTTTTGACAGGAAAATGCACTGGACTCACCACATTAATTATATTGTTAATAAAGCTACTCAACTTTGCAACACCTTAACCTCCATTGCTTCAAACACCTGGGGAATCGACCCCAACATCACACGCACCATCTACCGTGGAGCGATAGAACGTATTCTTACATACGGATGCCCAATTTGGGAAAAAACGATCAGTAAAATCAAAAGTAAAAATAAACTCCTTTGCTTTCAAAGAAAGGCTGCCTTGTACGGATGCCCAATTTGGGAAAAAGCGGTCAGTAAAATCAAAACTAAAAATAAACTCCTTGCTGTTCAAAGAAAGGCCGCCTTGCGTATCAGTAGTGCTTACAGAACTGCACCAACCGAAGCTATTCTTCTCCTTTCCGCTTTGGTTCCCATTGATCTAAGAATTGGTGAAATCTGTCTCAGGCTGCCTTGCGTATCAGTCGTGTTTACAGAACTGCACCAACCGAAGTTATTCTTCTCATTTCCGCTTTGGTTCCCATTGATCTAAGAATTGGTGAAATCTGTCACTACTGGAACACTATGCATGGAAACACAGTAACCACTCTCAACAGCCTTCAACCCCCTGATCTCAACTGTACTGAAGAACTAAAACAAATCCTTCTAGACATAACCAACAATGGGTTAGAAACCCCAGTCCCCTACTTTGAAATAGGACACCTGGCCATCTTACATCAGCCTTCTTTCCACAACTTCACAAAGAACTTCAAAGGCATAAGCATCTACACAGATGGCTCCGAGGCAGAAAAACATGTAGGTGCAGCTTTCGTGGTATTAAATCAGAAGGACATGGTTTTGTATCAAGCCTACTACAAACTACATCCGAAATGCTCTATAGTTCAAGCCAAAATCTTCGCGGTCTACAAAGGTATTAACTACATTATAAAAAACCATCTACTTAATTCTTCTACACCAACTCAAATTGTCACTGACAGTACCACTATCTTGAAACTAATTAACAGACCCAACATTCATCATCCACTCAGTATTACCATCAGTAAAGAACTTACCGAACATATTAATAACCGGGTTTCCTTCTGTTGGACTGCTGGACATAGTGGGTTCAACGGAAATGAATTAGCCGACAAACTCTTCAAAAAGGTACAAAATGTAAACATCAACTTCAGTTACAGTAAAATCCCTCTCAACAGGTTAAAAAGAGAAATCAAACTTCTTACCATCTTAAAATGGCAAGAGAGATGGAACAACAGTAACACTGGAAGATTAACCTTCGAGTTCTTCCTGGATGTTAAACAGAGACTAAGCAACCACCACTATTCTCCAAACTTTCACAGCGCTCAGGTCCTCACAGGACATGGTAACTTTTACATTATCTCACATGGTTCGAACTAGCGAACTCTTCTATCTGTACCTGTGATAATAGCAGTGTTCAAGACATCAGACATCTTCTTTTCCACTTCAATAAATTTAACAATGAAAGACAACAAATTGAAAGACAAGCAGTAATGATGGTCAAAACTGGCCGTGTCAGCTTAAATGGTTTACCGAAACTCCACGTGCCTTCCAACTATTTAACTCCTTCATTATCAACACAGGTGCAACTAAAAATCAACAATAGTTCTTGTCTGGCCTTCCACTCCCCTTCTCCTACACCAGTCAACCTCCTGTGTTTCCCTTCCTCAACTTCTCCTGCAGCTCCACCCTCCAAGTTCCACCTTCCTGAATCACAACTGCGAAGAACCCTGGACTTCAGAAACCCTTTGCTATGGTGTTCTCCCTTTACAGACTAAGGACGCACCGCTTAGTGTCTACTAAAACTTCACACCTATCTTGGCTAGATCAGTGCAACTTCAGGCGAACACCTAGTCCTTTCTATTATTATACTTCTGGGACTATTGATTTTGAACCAGCTCTCAACTAGCCAGTATGTTACTAACATGTAACTTTTGTAAATGAACCCAAATCTCTCCTTTTGTTAAGCTAATCTCAATTATTGTCGTTATGTATTATTTAAATGAACCCGTTTCCATGTAAAAGTCTTGTACACAAAGTTATTTTAATATTCAAATGTAACAATAATAAATTTGCATGTAAAGACAACTGAACCAACACCATATAAATATTGTACATATATATCTTTGTTTTAATTGTATAACCCTTTCTATGTATCTTGATTATATTAATAAAGTTGGCATTGGTTGCTCACCTTTTACACTTTTCTTGTGATCTACATTTCATTACTAAATTTATAAATATTCAAATTATTACTTATAAATTTGGGCAACATTAAATCAAATGTGATGCATTGCCAAACTCCACATTAGCATTCTTTCAAATTTTATATTATTAATGCTCAGTTGATTTTAAAATATAAAATGATAGTAATATATAATTTATCTAAAGAAAATTTATTTAATTTCATATTTAATTGTCAGCATCTATCTAGTGGAAAGCTGACATAAGACAAATAATAACTGATGATCGAATTAATTACACATTCGATGCTTTGGCTAACAGAAAACTGGCTCAAACTATTGAAAATATTGTCTTCAATGGAATGTTCAAAACCTCCTATTGCATAAAAATTGTATTTAGCACTTATTCTTCAACAATCAAGATGGTTCCTATTGTACATCTCTTTTTTAAATCGTAATTTTTCTATTATACTATACATTAGATCAGGGGTGGGCAAACTTTTGGGAGAAAGGGCCATATTGCATTAATGAAATATAGCCTAGGCTCACTTTCCCAGCAATCCCTATCCTTCACCATCTGAACCCCCTTCACAGTCAGCCAGATTGGCAGCGTGGAGGACCTGGGTTCGAGTCTCGGGTTCCACCTTGGAGAGGTCAGCCGGATTGTGGAGGACAGGGATGGATCCCTGTCCTCCACAATCCGGCTGACCTCTCCAAGGTGGAACCCGAGACTCGAACCCAGGTCCTCCACGCTGCCAATCTGGCTGACTGTGAAGGGGGTTCAGATGGTGAAGGATAGGGATTGCTGGGAAAGTGAGCCTAGGCCATATTTCATTGATGCAATATGGCCCTTTCTCCCAAAAGTTTGCCCACCCCTGATCTAATGTATAGTATAATAGAAAAATTACGATTTAAAAAAGAGATGTACAATAGGAACCATCTTGATTGTTGAAGAATAAGTGCTAAATACAATTTTTATGCAATAGGAGGTTTTGAACATTCCATTGAAGACAATATTTTCAATAGTTTGAGCCAGTTTTCTGTTAGCCAAAGCATCGAATGTGTAATTAATTCGATCATCAGTTATTATTTGTCTTATGTCAGCTTTCCACTAGATAGATGCTGACAATTAAATATGAAATTAAATAAATTTTCTTTAGATAAATTATATATTACTATCATTTTATATTTTAAAATCAACTGAGCATTAATAATATAAAATTTGAAAGAATGCTAATGTGGAGTTTGGCAATGCATCACATTTGATTTAATGTTGCCCAAATTTATAAGTAATAATTTGAATATTTATAAATTTAGTAATGAAATATTTAGGATTTCTCTGTTTATGATTTCAAAGGAAAAAACAAAAAAGTAAAGAACATTATTTAATTCAATAAACTCTCGATATTTAACATAAAATTTACCAAATAGCAAAAAATGTAAGAAAGAGAAACTTGTTAAAATCAGTTCAAAAATTAAAACAAATAATGTCGAAGAGTTTGGACGAAGTTGCCTTTGGCTTTCACTATTAGTCAACTTGGGGTCTTGACTAATACTTATTGGTGGATGGAGCAAATTAGGGGCATGATAATTATATTGGTACCGCCCTTGAAATGGCTGCAGTGTCAACGAGAATAGCAATTCATGGAGAAAAGCTACTTTGCTTTAACTACTGATGTCACTACTCTACAGTAAACTTGCTTTGCGTTAACTTAACACAATCCATAAACATGGCTGCCTTAGTGGGTAAAGCAGAAAAGGATTGGCAGCAATAAAATTAAAAGTACCATGACCCTTTTAATAGTGGATCTTTGTTTATATTAGTATTTTCTTGTTCTCTGACAAAAATACAATGAAAATGAAATAAAAAATAGTGACTATTTTAATAAAATTAAGCAAAATTTTGGATTATATATAATATTTTTTCAAATTTTAATATTTTATAATTCATGTTATAAAAATTAATTTTTGAAAAAATTTGAGTAATTATCAATACAGATAGTCCTCAACTTACAATGGAGTTCTGTTCAAACATTTCCATCGTAAGTCCATTTTGATGTAAGTCGACGACTTTCTTAATTTTTTATTTGTTTGGGTTTTGTTTTAATATTTTCATAAATTAGGTTTCTATTTAACTTAAAACAGTTAAACTTAAAGCTTCCCTCACCTTCTTTTTTATATTAGAATTTTTATCAGTAATATTATTTCTCTTACTGGACATAATGGTTATGATGAAATACAGGTAGCCCTCTATTAGTGCAAGTTCGAATAATGTGATATTCGATTCGTGCGACTTATAAAAACGATACCGTTTTTCATTTAGTACGAGCAAATATTTCGACTTATAAAAATGATACCGTTTTTCAGTTAGTGCGAGCAAATTTTCATTAATGTGAGTTGTAAGCATAGACCAGTCTTACTAACAAAGGTCCGTCCCCTTTAATGATGTCAAATGCGAGTTGTAAGCATAGACCAGTCTTACTAACAAAGCTTCGCCTCTTTTAAAATTGATACCATTTTTCAGTTAGTGCGAGCAAATATTCGATTAATTTAAAATGATACCGTTTTTCACTTAGTCCGAGCAAATATTCGATTAAAGCAAGTTGTAAGCATAGACCAGTCTTACTAACAAAGCTCCGCCTCCTTTTACGATCAGTTAGTGAGAGCAAATATTCAATTAATGCGAGTTGTAAGCATAGACCATCTTACTAACAAAGCTCCGCCTCCTTTTATGATGTCAATTAACAAATTATCTTACTAACAAAGGTCCGTCCCCTTTTATGATGTCAATTAACAAATTAAAGTTACTAACAAAGATCCATCCCCTTTTATGATGTCAATTAACAAATTAATGATAAAGTCCGTCCCCTTTTATGATGTCAATTAACAAATTAATGTTAATTTTCGTTTAGTCCATCCCCTTTTATGATGTCAATTAACAAATTAATGTTAATTTTCGGTCTTAATGCGAGTTGTAAGCATAGACCAGTTTTACTAACAAAGGTCCATTTTAATGCAAGTTGTAAGCATAGATCAGTCTTACTAACAAAGGTCCATCCCATTTTATGATGTCATTAACAAATTAATGTTAATTTTCGGTTAGTAAAACCAGACGAGGAGCGGTCCAAGAACAGTCACTTGGCTTTAAAGGGGTGAAACACCAGAAAGAAAAGCTTTTTTGCCTTTAATATTTAACATTACTATTATTCAGCTTTGTTATTGTATACATACAGTATACAATAAATACTATAGCTGAAAACGTTACTGAAAATAAAATTTTATATTATTATTCAGCTTTGTTATTGTATACATACAGTATACAATAAATACTATAGCTGAAAACGGTCTTAATACTATAGTCCGTTACTGAAAATAAAATTTTATACGTGTTATATGATTAAGTGACCTGCTCGTGTGTGCTAGTATTAAGCTTCTTCTAACTGTTTAACATTACTGTACTATTATTTAGCTTTGCTATCGTATAATTTGCCGATGGGTTTTTTGCTGTTAACTATTTAACATTACTATTATTCAGCTTTATCATCGTATATATACAGTAGAGTACAAAATTTTCTCTTTTAAAAAGTATCGAAATGGATAAAAGGAAGAACACTTCTGATTTTTCTCTTTTAAAAAGTATCGAAATGGATAAAAGGAAGAACACTTTTATTTTCTTTTAAAAAGTATCGAAATGGATAAAAGGAAGAACACTTTTTAATGAGGTATGAGACCATACAGTACAGTACAGAATTTGGCGGTTGGTTTGATGATGTATGAGGACAATTCCTGGTAAGTTATTAATTTAGATGATGAACAATGATGGTATGAGACGCAATTCCTGGTAAGTTATTAATTTAGATGATGAACAACAACAAAATATGAAAATAAATATTTTTTAAACAGTTAGTATTGTGGTTATTCATTGTTAAACAGTTAGTATTGTGGTTATTCATTGTATGAGAATAAAAATTTCTTAAACAGTTAGTATTGTGGTTATTCATCACCGCTCTTCCGATCTTTTCTTAAACAGTTAGTATTATGGTTATTCATTGTGAAGGTTGGCTAATGACTGGAATCTCACAAAGCAAGAACCAATTACCATATTTTAAATATAGTTAATACAGACTAATGCTTACTTTTAAACTGCTTAAACTTTTCAAATTAAATACTTAAAATAACTAGCACCATATGCAGTACAGATAAATCTCCTCTTTAATATCAATATCGTACAAATGCTTTCGGTGCATCTACACCATCTTCAGGCACAATTTGTTCTATAACAGTTTCGAATTAAGAGATCTGAACATCGTTGTCATAGCAACCAATGTTCTTAGAACATGTTTGTTTAAATCTCACTTAAATTAGCGCTACCTTATAAATAAATCCTTTACTTATATAACAAAATTATAATAATTAAAATTAAAATATTACTTACGATTAAAATTAACTTATTACTAACCCCTGACCCGAATAGATAATTATACACATTAGAAAAAACTATACAATATTCATCTTCCTTTAACATTAAGTTACTAAACACATTAGATTATTAAAGTTTTTAAAATCTATTATAATTCTTTAAAAATTCTTAAGTTTCCAAAGTTCCTTAAAACCGGTACTTTTACTTAAAATTCTTCAAGTTCTACGATCTCTCTGTTTATTCATGGCGTACTTCCAAGCCGGGGCTGGCTCCCATGTCATCCTGTCATTAACTAATACTTCTGTTTCTCTCCTCCTTAATATTTCCAAAAATTCCGTTATCACCGGTTGCATATGCTTCTGTATTGGTTTAATCACCTCTGTTTCTCCCCATTTCACACTTATGTTTTTGCTATAGGCCTCCATTGCCAGGGATGTAGTAAGCTTAGCCTGCTCGATGTCTTTTTTTTGGGGATAATGAAGATTCAAACAATATTGGTCAATTAGTTATATTGCCTTCATTATATGTTGGTGGACCACATTATATGCATTAAAAAACTCAAGATGCCATGATGTATGTCTGAAAATATGGTCGCCCTGATCTATTTATAACATTTACGACCAATCCAAAATGGAGTGAAATAACTACAAATATTTTTCCAAGTGATAAATCCCATAATAGACATGACATTATTGCTAGAGTATTTCATATTAAAGTAAAACAAATGATTTCTTTAATAACTTAAAGCTAAAATTTTTGGAGAATGCTTTTTTTTTTTTGTATTCTATAGAGTGACAAAAAAGAGGATTGCCTCATGTCCATATTCTGGTATGGTTATGTAAAAAAGTATATAGTCATGAAATCAATAATCTTATTAGAGCAGAAATACCCAATTCTGAAGAAGACCAGGAATTATTTGAAATAGTTATTAAAAATATGATACATGGACCATGTGGGTCCTTAAATGCTAATGCTCCTTGCATTAATTCAGGGCATTGTTCCAAAAAAATATCCTAGATATTTTCAAAATGAAACACTAACTGGAATAGATGGTATCCTAAATATTGAAGGAGCCCTCACAATGGAGATGGATTTGCAATTATTAATACTAGGCGAGGATCGGTTGAGGTTGATAGTCGCTGGGTGGTTCCATATAATCCTGTACTGCTGAAAATTTTTAACGCTCATATCAATGTTAAACTATGCAATTCTATTAAATCTATTAAATATGTATGTAAATATGCTAATATAGGGAGTGTGACCTTGCTACTTTCTCAATACAAAATGACAATAACAAAGTCAATACATAAGTCAATACCATTATATTTGTAGCTCAGAAGCAGCTTGGAGAATTTTATCATTTCCTATTCATGAGCATTCTCTACCTGTAATGCATCTAGCTGTTCATTTAGAAAATGGTCAGTGAATTTATTTTACAGCCAATAATGTACAAGAATTAGTGGAAAATCCCACAGATACTGTAAGGATTGTTGAAACATACCTTGGCGGGAGGGAGTCATAATTTATTTTACAGCCAATAATGTACAAGAATTAGTGGAAAATCCCACAGATACTGTAAGAATTGTTGAAACATACCTTGGCGGGAGGGAGTCGTGTCTTGGCGGTGGCCGCCATGTTGTGATAGGTGTCGGCAGAACAACGACATTAGTATTCACAATGTTTTATTTTATTGAATTAATACAGTATTCATAATGTTTTATTTTATTAAATTAATACAGTATTTATTATTTGTTATCTTTTGTAAAAATATTAGGCAAAAAAAAATAGTATTTTTTGGTTGTTGGCTGCTCCAACGTACTTGGATGTAAATTAGGTACTGTATAAGTACCGGAGTTTTGTTGGCAAGGGACCGCCTCTTTGCTATGTCGGGTTCATGGTGATCTGTTTTGAAAGTCAGTTTGTGTGCCTACTTGTAAGTTGTGGATATTTATGGATTGAAAATAAAAGTTATTATTGAACATGGAGTTTTTGTCATCGTTTTTGAAAGACTGGGAGGCAAATATCCACATCAAAGTTTTGTTTGATCGTCGGATACCGGAAGGTCTGGGGGTAGGGGTTCAGAACCTGCGAGGAGAAGTTCCTCACAACTGCTATGATACTATGTTAACTGCTTATTATTAAATTATGTCAAGAAGACAGTTTTGCATGAAGTTTAACTTATGATGAAATTCCATTGTATTACAGGTGGGAAAATCAAATTCCAGAGGAGAAAACAAGGCGAACCTGTTGAATGTTATCCAATGAAAGAAAGAGTAATACAATAGGATGTGTGTATACAATTCATCCAAATAATTCAGAATGTTATCACCTTAGACTTCTACTTCACATTTGCTATGGTCTACCTTCATTTGATTGCTTAGAACTGTTAATGGCATCACTTAGCCTACCTATCAAGCAGCTTGCAAAGCATTGCATTTATTAGATGATAACTCTCATTGGTCAAATACATTAGAGGAAGTATCTACATACAACTCTCCATCATCTATAAGACAAGTCTTTGCAATAATGCTATCTTTCTGTCAAATTACTGATCCTAAATCACTGTGGATTACATACAGAGAAACAATGTCTGAAGATATTTTATATCGTAAAAGAGATTTAAATCTTGATATAAATTACTGTCATGAAATATTTGATGAAACTTTGAGATTAATAGATTTTTTAGGAAAGATGAATAACAAAACTCTCAGTGATTTTGGTTTACCTTCACCTAATCAGAATGATAGATTATTTATGAGAAATTCATTATAATAAAAGTGATTTATTTTCTATTATTTCAAAAACAGAACCTAATCTTACAGAGGAACAGAAATTAGTATATGATAATATTATTAGAAGTGTGCAAAACAGTGAAGGAAAAGTGTTCTTTTTAGATGCTCCAAGAGGTACAAGTAAAACATATTTAATAAACTTAATACTATGCAAAATTAGAAGTTTAGAAAAGATAGCTATTACAGTTGCATCTTCAGTATAGCAGCAACTTTGCTGCTAGGGGGCAGAACTGCTCACTCAACTTTTAAACTTTCTCTCAAAATTGTACCAGGAGATACTCCTTTATGACAGATAAAAAAAAACAAAGTGCTATTGCAAAACTAATTCGAAACTCTTCATTGATAGTTTGGGATAAAGCTACTATGGCTAATAAGGTTGTTGTTGAAGCTTTAAATTGCACTCTGAAAGATTTGAGAAACCCCAATTAAATAATAGGAGGTTTAACAGTTTTATTCACAGGTGATTTTCATCAAACATTACCAGTTATAATGAGAGGCACAGTCACTGATGAAGTAAATGCTTGCATAAAAAACACTTACATTTGGGAGTATATTATCCATCTTTCACTCTCTAAAAACAATCAGGGTTATTTTATATAACGATCAAGAGACAGATGAATTTTCTACAAAATTGCTGAAAATTGATAATGAAAGTAAACCAGAAATAAATGGTAGAATCCAGCTTGATTCTTCATTATGCAATTATGTTGATTTAGTAGATTCTTTGATTGACTATATTTATCCAGATATCCTAAATATAAACTCAGTCTTTAAGATGGTTTCGAGAGAGAGCTATATTAACATGTAATGATTCAGCTAACCTAATCAATTTAAAAATAATAAAAAATTGAAGGAAATTTTAAAACATATACCTCCATCAATACTGTTTTAAATCTGGAAAATGCAATACATTATCCTGTTGAATTTTTAAACTCATTAGACCCGCCTGGTTTTCCACCTCATTTCTTACAACTTAAAGTCGGTGTCCCAATAATGTTGATTAGAAATTTTGTAATGGAACTAGGCTAATTATAACATCATTGAAAGAAAATGTGATCGAAGCTACAATCATTATTGGAAGTAATATTGGTGAAACAGTTTTAATTCCAAGAGTCTCATTAATACCAACAGATCTGCCTTTTCAGTTTAAAAGAGTTCAATTCCTAGTGAAACTCTGTTTTGCCATTACAATTAATTAATCTCAAGGACAACCATTGAAAATTGCTGGTGTAAATTTACAAGATGATTGTTTTTCGTATGGCCAATTGTACGTTGCCTGTTCAAGAGTTAGTCATCAAAGAAATTTATATATTTGCAGCAACAATGCAACAACTTTAAATGTAGTTTATAAGGAAGTAAAAAAACTTAAAAATCCAAAGAATAAACAACTATATCTATTGGTATGCAGCTTTCATTGAAAGTTGAACAATTAATAAAAATTATTTTAAAGTTTTAAACCTTTAAAATAATACAATTATTTGCCTGGGCAATGCTGGGCATGGATCTGCTAGTTATATATAATTTTAAAGTTGTGAAAAAGTAAGATTTTTCACTTTTGACAATTCTGTTATTCTTCAATGTGCTAAGTTGTTATATTTTGTTAGTATAAAGTGCTATTATTTAAAACAAAATGTTTAAAATTATTTCAATAAAATGTTTTATAATTTAAAACATTTTATTTATATGAATGAGGATGATCTATTAATGAATGAAAAACTTTGTTAGGATGCTTATTTAATTCAAAAAAGATGCAACTTTGATATCACTTTCAAATTTTATAAAATAGTAAAGTAATTTAATAAAATAAAGGAATTTAAATTATAAGTTGGTTATAGTATGTTTTTACATTTAATATTTTTAGGTTAGAATTTAATTATAAAACTTTTTTACAGAGAACTTAGTGTATTACTTCAATCTTCTAAAAACGTGTCACCAAATTTTATTCAAGTTAACAGGTATTTTTTATAATATTTTTTGATTTTATTTAGTGTTTTCAATGAAATAAAGAATGCTTAAAATATGTAAAAATAAACAATAGTAATACATTTAAAGAGAATTAAAAAATAACAGATAATGATAAATAAAATATTATGTTTTCAATTTTAATTAAATTTGTAAGTAAGGAGAAATAAACAAGAGATTGACCTGTTGGTCGTAATTGATAGGTTGAATATCACTGTAAAGTTACGATCGGGTGAGAAGTGACGTTTTCCAGCAGGTCCTAGCCCTTGGATCCCACAGATGTTACAATACCTATGTGATGAGATGAAATGAATTTAAATTATGAATGTTTACTATATTTTTGAATTTTCTATTTAATTTTTTCAGATCAAAGTCAATTACAGTTAAGTGAAACCATGGATATGAAAGTTTCATTGTACTCTCAGTTTACATACCAATTTATTTATAACATAAAAGAATTGTAATAGAATGTAAAGATTAATGTGCACACTTTAATTAATAAATTGGGTCTAGGGCAACAATATAAATGTAGGATGATGTAAATTGGGGATTCCTGTACTTTTCTTCATTTGACAAATCAATCATCACCATAAAAGTCAAAACAGTCCAGCACAAGGCAGAAAAATACTTTATTACAATTAAAGAAATGTTTTCAACTGTAACCAATTGATCTATTTACATCATCTTATAAACTAAAATTTCAAGCAACCATTACATTGAGATCTAAGACAATTCTAATGTAGTTTATGCTTTAAGCCTTAGTTTTTATAAGCTGATGTAGGCCAACTGATTATGATCAAAAACAATTCTTTAATTGTAATAAAATATTTTTCTGCTAGTGCTGGACATTTTTGATTTTTACTATTAGGGAAAGTGACAGAATGTCTTCAATCTTATCATTTATTATCTTTGATAATTATGGATAAGCATTATCTGATTTAGATTGTTTTAGCTTAAACTGTTTTGTAGGTACTCATTATGTTTAATAGAATTTTGTATTCTTATTTATATTGTTACAATCTGCCTCTATGTTTCATGTTACAATCTACGTCAGTCTCCATCAGTTTGATTTGGAAGCATGATCATGGTTAGACTTAACATATAACTAATAGGATAGGTTAGTTTATATTACTTATCATGTAAGCTATTATATGGCTGATTGAAATTTATTACGATTGATTTATATCAATTGTAATAAATTTACTAGATAGAACTAAAATAGATTTATAGACTTAGAGGCACAAGAATATTTACTGACAAATTGAAATAGATTTATAATAACTTTTAAACTATTCTGTGTTTTTATTTACCTTGTTTTTAAAATATTTTATTGAATTGATTACAACATATTTGTGTCAGCTAATTGAGAAATCATGGAGAGAAACAACATTTACAATAAACATCTTCATGTGTAATTTCAAGATTTTTGAGCAGATAAAGAATGAGCACTGACATTTATTACAACTAACCCATATTACCCCTAACCCATCTCCCTAATAGAGCAGTTTTTAATCTCATCTTGAAACACCTTAAATCTTGTGGTGGGATAAATCTGGATTCTCCTTAGAAAAACTATAGATTAGAAACCAATATTCACTCTGAGTCATCTAGATCAGCAGTTCTGTGGTACACGAGACATGACTAATGATAAGTATATATCTTGACTTTCTATTTGTATACAAGGCATATTTTTATTGGTGGTACTGAAATTTTTGAAGTTTTAGTTTGATGGTACGCATTTATGAAAAGGTTGAGAACCACTGATCTAGATGAAAAACAAATATATTTTTTCATGATCATCAGCCTTATGCTACGTTTCCATGGGACAGTTAATCACAGTTAACTTAACTTGCATTAAAGTTGATCACAATTATTTTTCTCCGTGATAAAAGTGGTGTTTACACGTGCTGACATTTAAACAAGTTATGACGTATTACCACTGATTCTGTTTCTGGTAGGATCTTTCGTTAATAATGTTTTCATCAAGACTGATTCAATATGTCATTATTAAGAAACAAAACAGAGCGTTTGATCGAATATTTACTATTAAATGCAGTAAATGATCATTTACAAGAGGAAATATCGAAATATTCGTCTTTTATTTTAATCCTTTCAAGGAGTGTTTTACTTATCTTTTTGTAGACGGTAGAATTACATTTTTGTGATCGAAGGTCATTTATGTATTCTTCCAAACATCGCAAAATGATATAATTTTCTTATCAGACCAATTATTATTACATGTTTTACAATTAGTCGATATAGCAGAGTGATCCACCATTTTAAACTTGTTTTCTTCTTGATGTAGCGAACCGCGAAGAGAGTTTGTGATGCCAATAACCAAGAAGAAAGGCAATTAAGCAAGTTCTGGAAACTTGATTAAGTTAATCACATTGTTTGCAGTTTAATCATGATCAGTAAATCATGTTTGCATTTACACGTATAAACTTAATCTAAATCAAACATTTAATCACAATCAACTGTCATGTGGAAACGTAGCATTAAGTGTATGTATGTATGTATGTTTGTATGTGTGTATGAGTGAGTGAGTGAAGTCTGATTATTTATTTATACAAATTTTTCAATATGAATTTGTCTATCACTACTGTTAAATATTAATAATAATTATTTTAAAAGAATCAAAAATATATAAAATCATTTGATTTAAAAAGAGCAAAGATTATTAATTTAAAAAATTAAATAAAAAGCAATGTAAGAAGCAACATTTTTAATAACCTTGCTTAGTTTCTCGTCTCTAAGGATTCTTATCAGTGAATACTATATTTTATAGGGACTTGTATAAGTGTTTTAGACTCAATTTATGAACTCAAACACTTATACAAGATTCCGTAAAATACAATTCCATATAAAAAAACGTTAAATCATAAATAAAATTATAAAAGTACAAACAGTACAAAATGTACAATAAAAACATTTTATAGTTCCATAAATTAATTTAATTAGATAAAAATTGTGAGCATACAATGATTATTATTATTAGGATAAATAGCATAGTAAATGAAAAAATTTAAAAAACAACTAAATTAGAATAATAATAATAACCCCTCCTGAATCCTGCTAAGCTGCCTCAAAGTGGCGGAGGGGTATACGTGGGAGGAATAGGCGATGCAAGTCAGAAATTTAACTTTTTGTAGGGTCACCCTGGGCTAGAAGGCTATTCCATTATGCTCAACTAAATGCTAACAGGTATCCCCACATCGGTGATGTTTTTTTAGTATGCAATGATACAAACCAGAAAACGAAAGCACACTGGCTCAGACATCGCTCGGGTTAACAAGGTCCGCATCTGTCAGTTAGGCAGAGGCTCATATTTCCGGGTTAACAAGGTCCGCATCTGTGAGTTAGGCAGACACTCACATTCAAAAAGTCTACTACAGTCTCCCTTGGCCACTGGTGGTGAAAGCAGCACCAACCCAAGCCTGGCTACTGCAATAAACATAACCACAATAGGAAACGGGTCACTAATACAACTTTTTAAATTTTTGGCACGCCAGCAGAAAAAGGTTCGCCACCCCTGTACTAGGATATAAACTTTGTTATTTTGCTTTGGTTTCAGTTTTTATATTGATATATTGTAAATATTATTGTAATGAATTTAATAATTTATGATTAAAATGAGCCATATTAATTGATTACATAGTGTAAAGTTATTATTCAATGAAATTTAAAAAAAATACAAGAAAAAGATTAAAATAAAAATATTTATTGGATAAGTATTATTACAAACTATTCCTGTTAAACTTCTTTATCTTATACATATTGATAACTATTTGTTAAAAATAGTTTTATATTATATCTAAAAGTACATATTTTTTAAATCCAGTTATCTGCATATTTAGCAATAGAGAGGTTTAACAGATATTATAATTATTAAAATAATTAAAAATAAAAACACAACACAAAAGCCAGTAAGAAAAATCGTTTAATCAAAAACGTTTTCGGCTATCCACGTAGCCTGCCTCAGTTGTGTTTTTATTAACTAAAGTAAGAAGTGTACATTAGTAATTAAAAATAAATAGTAATTATTTTTAAACTTAATATAGAAAAACATTAATTATTTAATGTAAGTATATTTACTTAAACTATTTAATTATTAGGTAATTATTTTATTGCTAGCAAAGAATCTTTATATATTTGACATTATTGAAAATTGAAATCAATCTATTAAATGCTATATTGATTTTGAGATTGACTGTAATGAACCTGACAGTGAAAATGAAATATTTGTTTATGAAGAGAACAGTTAAAGTGAAGAAAAATGAACTGAATTATAAATTGGAGGTTCATCTGTGAACAAGAACAATACCATAATGCCCTATAAAGTGGCTAGAAACACATATTTCAATCAAAAACAAAAATAAAGCAGTTTACTATTGGTAAAGTGGCAAAACTAAAAATTTAAAATTAGGTTACAGTTTCAAACCAAAATTCTGTTTTGTTTATTCTCATCAAAAGTTTAAAAATTTCAAAACACAAATAGAAAATTATGGCTCTTATGAAGGGAAAATTAAAGACATTTGGAATGACACTTTTAACAACTTTATGAAAACTAAAAACAATTATCTAACAATACATGATGATGATCATGTAGACATGATGAAATGCTGGGCATAAAAAAGAAAAGATATATGAATGTTTCATTTCATAATTTTATTGTTTCACTTTCACAGCTTTGCCAGATTTAACACTCAAAATAAGAATTGCCTCAAGAAAAATTACTAAATTTTTGCTTTAAATTATTCAAAAGAAAGAATGGATGTCATCAAAATAGCAAATTTATTTGTAGACTCAACTAAATCTTTTATTCAAAATTATAGCAATCATGAAATTTTCAACACTGATTAAAGTGGCTTCACTAAAGAACTTCATTCAAGGCAACACTATAATTTAACCTCTTGAGTCCTTTGCTGTCAATACACATCAAGACTACAAACAAAAAAAATAATTAAAAAACTATATAAAAATTTCAATCTGATTTTATTAATCCAACTTTTACAAATTGTGTTTTTTTATTGTGTGTGTGTGTGTGTGTGTGTGTGTGTGTGTGTGCGTGCGTGTGTGTGCATGTGCGTGTGTGTTTAATCATTGAAAAATACATTCTTTTAACAGTGAGTCCTAAATTTTTTCAGTTGCTGAAATATTGTTTTAAATTATATGTAAACCAACATTATTTATATTTGAATGGCTTGAAAGAATTTGGATTTTTCTTATTCCATCCTCTTGATTTTGGTAGTCTGACTTACCAAACCCATTCCGATTATATGATTCGATAAATGATATTTTGAAAATGTTTAGAAAAAATCAAATTTTTCATAAAATAAACTATAAAATTCTGAAAATTAAAAATTCATAAAAAAACTTCCTGATTTTATTAATCCAACTTTTACAAATTGTGTTTTTTTATTGTGTGTGTGTGTGTGTGCGTGTGTGTGCATAAACATCACAAGTAGCTATGTCTTGACTTGTGTCCAACATAGCACTTTGCTCCGGAGATCCTCCATGCCCACATTGATGTTAATATAATAATAATTATAATAATAAAAATAATAATTAATAATAATAAATATGCAATAAAAATTATTTGCATATATTAATATATTCTTCTGGTCATTAAAATTGTGTAAAGCTCTGATAAAAATTGTTTACTTTTATTGTGATGGGAATAAATGCTAAATTCTCCAATAAAGACTATTATTTTTAATTTGTTTTTTTTGTGTAAAATATTAGTTTGTAAAAATATTTGTTATATTAAAACATCTCTACTGAAAGATAGTTGTATTGTTATCTAATTCTCTAATGTAAAGAGTGTGCATCAAAAGGAAAGTAATATTCATTCAATATACCGGGTGGTTATAAAATAAGTATCTGTATTTGGAGCTTTCTGTAGCTGGAAGGAATAATCCGAATGAAATCGAAATCGGTACACTTACTAATCGAGAAGGGTGAAGAAGAATGGAATAAAAAAAATTTTGGTCTTTGGGGGTACTTAAAATCTAATGTGTACCATGGAGGCATTGCACACCTCAATGACCTAAAAAATTGCATAATACAACATGTGTGAAACATCACTCCTAATACATTGCATTCCGCAGTTGAGCACGTTGCGCACCTCCTGGATTGTGTCCTCCAGTTCAATGGCCATGTGGAACCTGAACTTGATCGGTACACATTAGATTTTAAGTAACCCAAAGCCCCAAATTTTTTTATTCCGTTCTTCTTCCCTCTTCTCGATTAGTAAGTGTACCCAATTTCGGTTTCATTCGGATTATTCCTTCCAGCTACAGACAGCTCCAAATACAGATACTTATTTTATAACCACCCAGTAATTCATAATACTGATACCAAAAGAATTTTACCAAAAGTCTTAATATAGTATCAATTTTATTTACATTATATTTAATAAATTTAGCTTAGTGACAACAGATAATAGTTAACAGTATAATATAAATAATTCTTAGTTTATGAGTTACCACTCTGCAAGTGCCCAGGTTTGCAAGTTCCTTTTAAAATATGAAGTATCAGAAAAATTAAAAATATGAATATTAATTATAATAAACAAATGCTAAATACTCATAAAAAGTTATTTAAACCATATATATAGCTATGTAATACAATATAATTGGTTTGTAATAGAAATTCTATAATTTACTATAAAATTGGAAAAATCAAAATGATGAAGCAAGAAATAGAAGTACAGGTAGGCCTCGATTAGTGCGAATAATTGGTTCCACGAATTTCTCGCGCTAATCGAATTCGCACTAATCGAAGTATTAACTCTATGGAAAATATGGTAATTGGTTCTT